>PVJX010003014.1:53326-116156 GCA_004027295.1 Dolichotis patagonum | reverse complement strand
TTTCTCTGATGGCTTTTAATATTCTGTTCTTATATTGAATTTCTGGGATCTTGATTATTATGTGTCTGGGTGTAGCTCTGTTTGGGTTGTAGGTGGCTGGAGTTCTGTATGCTTCATACCTCTGCATATCATTTCCTTTTTCTATGCTTGGGAAATTTTCCTTAATAATTTCTGTGAATAGCCTTTGTAATTCCTCTGTTTTGATTCCTGCTTCTTCATTCACATGCTTTATTCTTAAGTTATAGATCCTCTTGTCATCTTCCAGTGTTTGTATCTTTACTGCCTGCTCCCTTGTTATTTTTAAGAGATCTTCCCTTTCATGGTCACGCATTGCAAGCCTGTGTTCAATTTTTGATAGTCTATCTTTGGTTTCTTTCAAGCAGCTTTGCCAGCTTTCTATGGAGTCTTTAGTTTCATGATAATCTCTTTGAATCTGCTTCATGAATTCTAGGTTTTTTCTGTATTCTTCACTAAATTTTTCTCTCCTTTTGTGTTCCTCTATTCTTCTGTCTGTGTCTTCTTGAGAGGTGCCCAGCCTTTCTTTTATTAATCTACTTATCTCTTGTTTAATTTGAATTAATATTTCAGTTTTGGTCCTGCTTACAAGGTCCTGAAGATATCTCTTTATGTCCGCTAATGCTGTGTTTGATGCTGCATTTTTGCTGCCCTCAATCTCTTTTGTATTTACCTCTCCTGGATCAATGTTCTCAGGGTTGGGGGCTGTGGATTTTTTCTTATTTCTCCCTTTCTTCATGTTTTTGGTTCCTTCCATACAAGTGAACAGTATAATTCCCAGACCATTTTCTTGTTGGTTAAGGCTCCTCTAGAGGGCACAGGCTAGGAGATTTTGCCCTCTTCAATAGGCTATCAGAGATTAAAGTTCACGCACAGGCAATGTGTGCTGGCTCCTCCCCTCCAGGCCAGTCAACCTTTGCAGGCCTTCACTGCATCAGTGTGTGCTGATCTCAGGGAATTAATTTGTAGCAACTCACTGGGTCCTGGCCAGGGGCGTGGCCTAGTCCAAGCAGATTCCACCAATCTGCTCAAGGAGGGGAGCAACCAACTGAAGCCACTTCCTTATGGAGTTAGAGCTCTCCTGCCCAAATCCAACATGTTGTCCAGGTGGTTTCCCCTTTCCCGTGGGAGGGTCTTATTCCCATCACTCACCACGTGTTGATGCCGGTCCCCGAAAACTGCTGGGCTCCCCAATCTCCAACTTCAGTGTGGCTGCGGTTTGAATTCACGGTGCCTCTGGGTGAGTCGTGTGCAGGGCCGGTCCAGGTGAACCGCACACAGGGCTGTTCAGCTCCACACTCTGGCGGCTCAAGCCAGTCTCGGCACATATCGCTAGGTCAGGTCTCCGGCAGGGATTCAGGCGGCTTGAGGAGGGTGCTGTGCTCGCTGATCTTAGCTTCTCTTATGGTAGCCCCAGGACCTCATATTCGAGCAGTTTTTTCACTTTAGTTTCTTCGTGGGTTGTGAGAGTCCATTTCTCTCTGTTTGGGTCTCTCCAGGGTGTTTTATTCTGGCATTTTAGCTGTCTCTCTCAGAGAGGTCTGCCATCTTTGGACTTCCATCACTTGTGTCCTTTTATTAAATCTGTCTTCTGTACCTATGCTGAGGAGTTCCTCCATGAATATAATTTTTTTTATCTGAGAGATTATTGCTGAAATAATTTCCTCTATAGGTCCGTGGATTTTTTTATTTGCTAACTTTTCAGAAATTTCCAGTGTGTGTGTCTTCCAATGTCTCTTCCTATGTCAATGCCTCCTGTACTTGCTCTGGATGGACTGGAGGCCTGAGATTGCATTTTGCTTTTTGTCTGGTCATTTTCACATTTTGGTCCATATTTTGGTCTTTTAAATCTTACAAGTCTCACCTGTCTGATGCATATGTCTTAGTCAGTGTCCAACTGTGTGGCTGGCATTCACCCAGTTGCCAGGTCCCAAAGTGTAGGGGTTGGGTCAGTCACCTGAATTCCTCCTGTGGGACCAGATGAGTGAGCCTGGATTCTTCCTGGGCTGACTAGCCTAAGAGCATTTATGTGAGCCAACCCTTAGCTTGTATTACTACTGCTGTTTCAGATTTTTCCAGGCTGCCAGATCCACCTGTCTATGGTGTGTGCCCCAGTAGGGGCCCTACTGCATTACTGGGAGTCTCACAGGCCCATCTGGTTTCCTCTGAATGAAGAGGGGCCTCACTGGCACTCTCACAGTCCTGCCCAGAGCCCACCAAGTGGAGAGCTCACCTATATTCTCACTGGCCTGCTGAAATCCTCCAGATTGGAGGAGGAGTTGCCAAGGCTCCCACCAGCCTGCTGAATTCCTCCAGGTAGAGGGAGGGTTCACTCAGCCTCTCTATATTTAATTTCTTCCTCTACAAACACCTATAATGTGCTTCTTTATCAGCAGTGACAGTATTATCCCTTTAGTTTTCAGATAACTAGAATTATCTTTGAATCCTCCCTCTTCATCATCTTCCATCTCAACCTTAATCACATCTTAAATTGAGTTTTGCTTTAAAATACATTTTGAAGTTCTCACTGTGTATTACCATCTTTTCCAATCCACCACCTTCTCTTATCTGCCAATTGCAGGAGGTTCCTTACATATCTACTTGCATTTATAGTCAACCCTTCTAAATCATTTATGAACTCTATTGCTAGAGAAATCTTACAATGAAAATTTTGTGGCTTTTCCTGTTAGGAATGGGACTTTTCAATTGTTTCTTGTTGTCTTTGGAATAAGGATCCCAATCTTTGGCCTGGCTTGCAAAGACACCTGCAACTGATCTTTGCCCATACTTACCTCTATGGCCTCATTTGCTGTAATTCAACTCCACCTCAGTCTGCAGATCACCCTCAGAGTCCTGAGTCTGTGTTCTCACTTACATACGGACATTTGAACAAGCAGTATCCATAAACCATAGTAGTGCCTTCTTTCTCTTCTGCCAGTTTTCTGGGTGAATCCAGGTTAGGTTTTTTGTTGTACATTGCTTCTTCTTAAAACTTACTCCAAAGATTAATTAATTATTTAACATCCTTTCCACTAAACTGTTAGTCTCAGGCGGACAAAAATCATCTGCTTCATTTACTGCTGCATTTAACTTTTGGCACAGAACCTGACAATATATATCTATTGAATGGAACCCCAGAACTTCAGTGAAGATTCAGAAAAGGGGAAATCTAAGCAAAGTGTGGAGCACTCCAAATGCCAAGTCTAGGTGAAGAAACTTGAAATCCATGACCTATTTCCAAAGCCATCTCATGGTCTCTTTTGCAATTCATTTTTCATTACTATTGGCATTCGACATTCCTTCTGCCATTATGTCCCTGAGCTTCCAGCAATCTGAAGGCAAAAATGGTGCTTTATCACCCCTATGCCCTCAAGAAGTAGTATAGGACCAGCCAAAGA
Organism: Dolichotis patagonum; assembly: GCA_004027295.1. NCBI lineage: Eukaryota > Metazoa > Chordata > Mammalia > Rodentia > Caviidae > Dolichotis > Dolichotis patagonum. The sequence continues at coordinate 112,743 of PVJX010003014.1, read as the reverse complement.
GTGATACAGAGCTCAGCCAGGTTAGGATAGATTAAGCTACATTAGAAAAGAGGCACCTATCTCAATACTGGATTAATTGTTTATTTCATACAGTTCACTGCAAGTGTAGCTTCATCTCCAAGGCAGCTGACCTTTATATCATGGTTACATACATGTAACAACTACTCCTATGTCACTACTTCTTCCAAGGTTGGAAATGACTCACACTTCATTTGCCAAAGCAAATAATATGGTCATGCTTAATTTAAAAATAGATACAGTACACTCATATAATATATATGAAAAATAATCATTTTTAGAGAAATAGAGGGAATGTAGTTATCAGTAAACAATAGTAATATCTGTCAGTGAATTGTTGTCCCATCAATTTTGAGTAAATACTTCAATAATAATAATAATAGACTAAGAACAAACAGTGGGCCCTGTGTTGGAGCAGATCTGAGTGTCTGGTAAGCAATACAGCTCTAATCTCAGTGTCCCGGGATCTGAAGCATACCTACTTACTACAGGAAACTGTCATTCCAAAACTCCAGCCCCTGGGTTTCCTAACTTCCTCCCCTCTGATGGCCCTAACCTTCCACATAATTCAGTCTCATCTTCACCAAGTCCCATCACTCCAGGTCCTGTAAAGTATCAATATCAGTGCTATCTATCACCACCTATATTTCCAGCCCATTCCCTGGAATCTCTGTGTCAAGCAGTCCCTGGCCTCCCTTTTATTTCAACCCACTAATCATGTCATTTCTATGCCATCCTTCATCCCTTACCTTGCCTTTCTGCCTCCTTCACCTCTTTATTTGAATTAAGTAATCTGATTGTCATCATAGACATTCTCTTGGACATGCTTTAACTCCCCACTGTATTTCCTGATTTCCTGAATGCATCAAATTTGCTTGCCTAACCTACTATCCTAGGTGAATTTAACTCCTTGTTCACTCAGGAAGGAACTGAGCAACAGGAAATAAACTGCCACCAAATTACCAACTCAGCTTTAAACTTATGATCGATAAGTAAGTTTTTAAGGCTGCACCATAACCAATCATATGATGTTTCCCTAGTGTATCCTCCCTTCCACTTTCCCAAGTAACTGTCTCACACTTCCTCATTTCTTCTCAATCTGTCATCACTTTTTCCCCACCTTCATGTACAGCCTCTGACCTTGCTTTGCTTTGACAAAAATGAAATAGTTAATAATAAAAATTTTCCCATACTGTAGATTCTCTTCACTCTGTTAGTTTCACTTGCTGTGGCAAAAGTTTTTAATAAGACAAGATTCCACTTGTTGATGCTTTAAGATAGCTCCTGTGCAGCTGGGATTTGTTTAATAAAGTCCTCACCTATACTAGTGTCTTCAAGAGTTTTACTCTATCTTCCAGCAGATTTAGTGTTTCTGTTTTAAATTTTAGAACTCTGATCCATTTCAATTTTTGTTTAGTACATGGTGTGAGATATGGGTCTAGTTTTAATCTTTGGCATGTGAAAAGCCAGTTTTTTCAGGACATTTGTTAAAGAGTCTGTCTTTCTTTCAGTAAAAGTGTTTGGTACATTTATCAACTGATAAGGTGACTATGTCTGGAGTTGTTTCTGCATCTTTATTGATTCTGTGGTCTGACATTTTGCCAGTACCAAGCTGTTTTTATCACAGTAGATTTGCAGTATAGTTTCATATCAGGGAATGTGATACCTCCTGCCTTGTTTTTGTTCTCAAGAACTGCCTTTTCTACTCTATGCTTCTTCAATAGCTATTATCAATAAATTAACCAATAACAAGTGCTGGTGAGGCTGTGAAAAAGAAGAAATACTTTCCCACTATTGGTGGGAGTGAGACTGGTACAATAACTATGGAAATCAGTGTGGAGATTCCTCAAAAAACTAGAACTAGAGGGTCCATTTCACACAGATAGTCCCCTTTTTTGGTGTCTTCCCAAAAGAATTAAAAGCATTATACCATAGTGATATATGCACTTGTGTGTGTACAGTGGCACAGTTTATAGTAGCTAAATCTTGAAAACAATCTAAATGCCCATCAACTGATGAATGGGTAAAGAAGATGTGTTCCTTTTATACAACAGATAAGCTTGAGGGATTTCTAGCTAAATAAATGCACCTTGAGACCATACTCTCAAGTGAAATAAATTGGACACACAGGTTAAATATTGCATTGCCTCTCTGGAGTGAGAAACCAAAAGTGTAAATATGAGTCAAAATGTATAATAGGTATTGTGAAATAGAAAGAAAATGTTCAAATGGGAAGGGGAACAAGGGAAGTGGGACGGGGAAAGGAAGGAAGGGGAAAAGTGAGAAAAGAAGAAAAAGTGGAAAGAAAGCTTTTGTTAATAAGGGAGGGGGAGAAGAGTTCAGGGGAGGGGAGGGGAATGGGAGAAAAAGAACCAAGTCATATCATATACAGGTGCAAATTCCCTATGATGAATATGATCATTATGCATACTTAAAATATACCAAAAAATTAATTTAAAAATGAAGTACTTGAAAAAGAGCAACATGACTCTCATTCACTCAGCTTTATTCCTGTAACATTTTTTGTTTTCCCTCTCTCTATCGAATCATTTTTATCGGCATATTTACATCTATTCTTTTTCCTATCTTCTTCATTAATGCCTCCTTCTCTCTACCTCTCTCATAGCCTCCCCGCTGTGAAAGTGTGTGTAGACTTACTGTCCTCACTGTCTCTCTTTTCATTCTCCATCATCAATCAGGAATGTTTTCCTTCTCCATTATTGCACATAACAAAAAGCTCTTCTCAAGGTTAATAGTGACCTCACCATGAAGGTCATTGTTTCTCAGTCCTTGGCTAAACTTGTTCCTCCCAGGAGAGTTTGACACAGGGCAGTATTCCATCCTTGAAGCACTCCCTTCTCTTGGATTGCAGAATGGGGCACTCACCAGCTTCCCCCACACCTCTGCATGCTTTCCTCTTGCTGGATTCTCTGCATCTTCCTAACACCTGACTGCTGAAACTTTCCACAGCTCAGTTGCTGAACTGCTTCTCGTTAATGACTATATTCACTCCTTACTTGATTTCACTCTGTTCCCTTGCTTTAAATACCATCCTATGTCACCAAACACATAGCGCCAGCTTAGGTTTCTCCCCAAAACTCTGTGTTCACATTCAGCTTTACTGGACACTTCTACCTGAATACTTAATTGGAATTTTAAATTAAACATGTGTCTAAAATTAACCTTATGAATTCTCTCCACACCCCAAAACATGCTTTATCAATGGCAATTCCATCCCTCTAGTTGCCTTGAAAATATCCATAACTCCTCTCTCTCATTTTCCACTTCTAGCCTTTTTGCAAATCCTATTTGTTCTAATTTCAAAACATATCCAGAATTTAATGATTTTTTTTAACCAAACCCTCTGATACCTTGCTGATCCAAGCCCCATCAGCTTTTGCTTTACTTTCAATAAGTTCTTGCCTGGTTTCTGAGCTTTTACTCTTACCCCCCTTTAATTTATTTTTTTCATTATTCCAGCATGACCCACATCACTCACTCTTCTGTCCTCCATGATGTCCATTTTAATCAAAGCAAATGTCATAATCATATATGAGCTGGGTCCCATTGCCACTTTGAGCTCACATCTTACTGCTTTACCTTTTGTTCTCTCCTGGTCTCCTGTTTTGGCTATTACCAAAACTCCTGATATGCCCCCACTTGGATTCTTTCGCTTGTGCCCTCTTCCCTAGGATACTCTCTCCTGAATGTTTTCACACCATTCAAGTCTTTACTAAAACATTTTCATAGTGAGATTATCCTGGTCAAGCTACCTAAAACTCTCCCTACTCCCAATACTTTATCTTCTTACCATGGAGTATGTTTTATCTCTAAATTATATAATGATAAAATCTACTCTACAGCATATCTATTATCTAATATCCTTCCCTGCTAGAATATAAGCACCATAAAGGCAAGAAAATTTGCCTTTATTTAACTGTTGTTTTTCCAGCTGATAAAATAGAATCTGGCATAAATTAGGTGTTCAATATATATTTGTTGAGTGAATAAACACTTTTCAGGAATATTACTTTACTAGTGAGTTTCCCACCAAACAAGCAATATTGGGAAAAGGATAGGCTGGCCAGAGAGGAAGAATACAGTCCCAGGAATCTAGGAATTTAGTCCCTATTCTCTTACTAGTTTGCTCTGTACTCTTGAGCAAATTAGACCATATAGGTAATATGTTTTCTCATTTGTAATCTCACTGGATTGAACTGAATGGTTTCCTGCTTTAGCTGAAGAAGTAGCCAGTGGTGAAGAAGAGGCACAGGAAAAATGTATTGGAATTTCAACCCCTGATTTGTTTCATCAGTTGACTATACACACAGACTGACTTGGAGATCTCAGGTCATCTTTCTGGAGCCTTTGATTTTTACTAGGCTGTCAAGTAGCTAAATCTTCATTCCTCTCTACATCTTGTCTTACCATTGCATGTAAGCTGATTGAAAGAAGAGTCAAGATTCAGACAAGCCCAGGTAAACTCGAACCACATCACACCAGGCTGCCTCTTTAATGTGGGTGGGTCGCTTCAGTGTAAAATGTGATTGATTTGCTGCAGGTCTGCTCAGCAGGGAAAAGTGGTTGAGCGCTGTCTGTTCACCTCAACACACTGCCACTGGGTCACTTCAAGTGAGCTTGGCTGTCACAGTTGCCTTAAGCAAGAAAAGGCTCAGTGAACACACTACAAGGCTGTCCTCATAAGCATTGTACAAGTATTCACTGATGGCCAGAAATGCTGAAGGGCTTAGGCTTCAGAATCTCCTCTCTCACTGGCTAGTAGGACATGACCTTCAACAGAGCACTGAGCCACTCAGCATCCCATTCTGCACTGCAGACTTTAGAGCCATTCTTGATCTTTGTCTCTGTCTCTGTCTCTCTTTTCCCCCTGAAGTTGCTGATCACCAAGTCCTAAGGGTTGATTTGCAAACCGCGTATCTTTGGACTTCCCCTACTCTGTGCTCTTCCCCTTGGCAGAGAGTGTGCACTAATGATATGATCACATCACTATCTTCCTTCGTATCTTCTTGTCATTGGTTGACAAGGATGTCTGACCTGGCCTCTATCCTTCACAAGTCTTATTCTGAGGCTCTGAATCTCTGCCACAGTGCTTCCCCACCCTACTACTTCACCCTGTTGGTGCAGTTCCTGCTTCCCATCTGCATTTCCCGAGAAATCAGGGAATTATCTGAGAAAGTTGTCTCGTTTTACACCCCCATTGCACTTTTGTATTTTACTTTTACAGCAATCATAAATATAGTTAAGTACATGCTTTCCTGTAATTATTTACCTTCTTACAGTCAACAAATGGCAGATTGCATGAAGGCAAGAACCTATCAGTGTCTTATCTGCCACTGCAGTCTCAGTGGACTCCATACTTAGCATACAGCAGTCTTGAATGAGCCCATAATAAATGAGGGTGATACGTCTCTTCTCGTATGGTCCTGAAGATGTGAACTAATGTTCACAATGCCTTTAACATGGAGCTTGACACACAGTAAGGATTCAGTGAAGTGTATCTTACTTCTTCAACAGTAGTATAGCTATTAGTGATAAACTATGCGTTCCAGATGAAACAGTAGGATCCCTCATGAAATAGTAAAAGCCATTTGGGGAAAAAAAGAGTCAGGAGCATTTTGTCTTTTCTGTACTCACTTTGCTGACTTGAGAAGTTGGTGTTCACGTCCTAACTGCCCTGCCTGGCTCTGTCTCCAGTCGATGGTTCCTTGGCCCTGCCAGGGCTCTTGGAACCTTTTGTAGTGCTCTTCTCCATCCCTAATTGACAGCCCATTTATGTGACGTCCCCACAGCAAGCTCTGAAGAAGGTCCACTCTCTGCACTCCAGCTCATCACTGTGCGGCTTCCTCCCAGAGCCCCCAAGACAGCCTCCTCCTACCTCCTCCACACTCCCCCAGACTCCTGGTGCCCCTCCTCATCTCCTGTCTGGAGAGAGTGTCGGATTAGCAGCCTCAAAAGCAGACACCTGCTGCATTTCTAATCAGCCTGTGCTCAAGGAGTTCCTTTTCCCCGAGCCTTTTTCTTTTCTTCCTTCTTTTTTCTTCTAAAACATTTTTATGGTAATTTAAACAAAAGTAAATGTAATGATAATGGTTTGACAAACCCCATGTACTCGTCACCACGCTGTAAGAGTTCATTCAAATCTGATTTTGTCTAACATATACACCTCCAGTTTACCCTGCTTCATATTTTGGGGCAAACATTAGGTACGTTATTTCATCCATAGATATTTAAAAGACTCCCATTAAGATAAACCACAACAATATCATCACACATAAAAAATTAACAATTTTTAAATAGCACATAACTTTGTTGGGCTTGAATATCTAATCCGAATCTAAAATGCTTTTAAACGTTTATTCAAATCCCTCTCCAAACCAGTGTTTTGCATCTATTTGGTGTGTCCATTGAGTCTAACAGGATCTAAAGGTTTTCATTCCCACTGTGTGTGTGTATTAGTGAGTGCACATGTGTGTGTTTCCCTTGCGTTACATTTGTTGAAGAAACTGGAATTTCTTTGAAGAAATTTCCATTGTCTAGATTTTTCTGTTTTTACCTTGAAGTCTCTTCTCTTGTAGCTTTCATTTTTCTTCCTTCATCTGAGATTCTTTCATTGAATAAATAGGTTCAGTATTTCTCCACCCCTCCCCACCACAAGCAATACAAAGTATGTCTATGATAAAGCAGATTAGGACTGATCTCATCTGCCACGTGCGGATGGGTGAACAACCATGTATATGTAAAGAGGAGCAGAAACAGTCCCAGCAGTGTTGAGGACTGTCTCAGTGGAGAAAGCCTGCAGTGGATTTGAGACCCCCTAGTGTTTATGAACTAACATTTGCTGTTAGGAGGATGCATTGGTACAACCTGAAAATATGGCTACATTCTCGACACAGGGACAATAGATAAAAATCCTAATATCCTCTCTGTCCCTATTCTACACTTCTATTTCACAAGTCCACTGTCTTAAAAGAATGATTGAAAGTCATGAATTTTACATCTTTTCTCCGATTGATCCAATATCTTGAACGCTTGCTAAATAAGACATTACTGTAAAGACACAGGCTGCCGCTGTGACTCTCATAATCTAACCCGGAAAACACTGAGCCAGTTATTCCACATGCAGCTCCAGCTGCTGCTCGTACACTCTGGAATTAAACCCAAACATTACTTTGTAACACAATGACATTCCTGAGCTGGCCCCTGTGCGGTTGTTTCATTCAGACTCCTCTTTTGCCGTCCCAACCTTTCTGAGCTATCCTGCTCCTTCAAATTTCACCATCATTTCTCTGGCTATAAAATTTTGCTACTGCTGATCCTTCTACCTGGAAGACACTCAGTTTCCACCAGCTATCACCGCCTCACACGGCTGGCTCCCATTCGTGCTTCATCCATTAAAACTCTGCTTAAATGGCACCTCCATCGGGAAGCCTCCTCTGGTGTGATCTCATCATACACCGTGTGTGTTTTCATTGAAGAAATGATGAAGTGCCATGTTGCCTGCGACTGATGTGCACATTGATGTACCAGCCTGTGGTTCCCGGATGGCATTTCCTCAGATCCTTACATTGGACCAAGGCATTGACTCAGTAAATAGCTGTGAATGAATGAATGAATGAATGAATAAGAAGACCTTATGGAAACTTCTTTCTTACCACTCTGCCCTGTGCTACTCATCAGCAAATCCAGGGGCTCCTTTTTACCCCAGGCCTCTTCCTCTCTTAACCTCTAACACCATTGTCCACCTTTTCATTTTCAGAAACCCTGTCCTTGGTTTCCATGACAACATATGCTTCATGTACTCTTCTGGCTCCTAAAATCTCTCCTTGTTTGCTTATATCATTTCTTCATTAGTCCCTGCAATTTGATAACTTCTAAAGTGCAGGCTTCAGACCGTCTCTCATCATTCTGCATTCTGCTCTGGAGACCCTGGCCATTCCGTGGCTTCAGTGACTCGCCCCTCCCCAGGGAGATGCAACCCAAGGATTTGGGGTTGGCTGTGCCTTCTGATTCTAAATGTCCAAACTAGCCTGCTCGTGAACAAATTACCGTGAGGACGTCCTGCAGGAGACTGACTTCAGCATACCTAACGGGTAACTCATGTTTCTTGGCAATCCCTCATATTGTCGGAATACACCTGCATACACTACAGTGTTTTTATTTTCTGCAATTCTTACCTTAGTGATTTTTACCATTTTTATCATACTCCTATGATATTTGACCCTGAACATTAGTATGTAATTCTTCTTCACTTTTCTTTTCTAAATCTCCATGTCCATAGAACCGAAAATATTTACCAGTCCTACCTTGCCCAAAGTTAAACTCACAACCCCTCTCTTTATAATAAGAAGAATTAATATGAAGATTTCACATAAGGAAATTCTGAAAGTATCACAAATATTTCTGCTGTCTTAGATTCAGAGATTTTTTTCTCCAAGAAATAAAATGTTACAACTACTGATATAAAGCACCTTCCTATTCCCCTTTCCTCTCCCTAAAGTAATTTCCAACCTAAAGTTAATGTCTTTCCTGTGTAGCTTAATCCAATAAATTTAAAGCATCAAATTCATTAAGCTTGCAAAATAAAAGGCTAAATGTGAAAGCAAGTATATTTATAATATACAATGCAGTTCAGAAATCACTAGTATTTATATAATCATAATACAAATAATATGCTTGCAGAGATAGGAGTTGATGAGGGTAGAAAAGTTGAATAAAAATGAAGTTCTCAATGAACACTTCCCTTCTACTCCCACTTCTTTTGCCATAATTGTGGATGTCACCTAGTTAGTTGTAATTGCAGTGACTTCTTAACTGGCTCCTGTCTAGGCCTCATGGCTTATCTCTGGAAAGCACAGCATGTTACCTATCTCTTTTCCTCTCAAAAGCCTTTGAATACTCCCTTCAGGTTTGTCCTTTATTATCTGGTCTCAGTCTGTTACTCCAAGCCCTCTCTCTGTAGCCTACAAGGGGAAGGTCCTGAACACTGGCACTATTGACATTTGGGGCCGGATGACTCTGTGTCGTAGCAAGCAGTCTTGTGCAGTGTGGGATTCTGAACATCATCTTTGATCTTTACCTCCAAAATTATGACAGTCAAAATGTTTCTAGACATTGCCATATGTTACCAAAGGAACAAAATCATGCACTGCCCCACACACATACACATTCACACCACTATCACCACCACCTCTAGTAAGCCATTGCCATGACCCTTGCCCACAGCATTCAACTCCCCACCTCACATTAGTTACATGGACATTCTTGCTAGTCATTGAATCCCCACTGAATTTTGCTTTGGTTAAAGTTCTAACTGTGAGTAGAGGCTAGAATTAAAGTTCAGAAAAATAGAGACACTTGACTGCAAGTAGAAAGGATATACCAACTTTTTAGGGGAGAACACTTTATATATTTGTTTCCTAGAGACTCCTGGGGAAATGACTGTGTAAAACTAGTGAGAGGCAAGAATGGGGAGCACAAGGCTGTGAGAAGAAAGCAGCTGTGAGGTTTCTAGGCACTGATGATAATAGCTAATAAGTATGACCATGTGTCAGACACTGTTGCCATGCCTACTTTCAGCATATATTTCTGTGGTCCTTATTGTTATCATTTCATACACAAAAAACTATAGCACTAAGAAATTAAATGATTTGGGGCTGGGGTTATGGGTTAGTGGTCGAATAATTGCCCAGCATGTATGAGGCCTTAGATTCCAATCACCAAGATGATATTTTAAAAAAGAGGAAGGAACAGTAATTACATTACTTTTCCCCCATGGTCCTAAAGTACCGAGCCAGAGGTCTTACTAATTACATCATGCCTTCTCTTATGAAAAAATGCTTTCCTGATATGAGCTTTCCTAGCCTGACATAGAGTGACTCTTGGCCTGGAAGTCTTCCCCGACTCCAGGTTCAGAGCCTTCAGAACTAATTCTGCTTTTCAAGCCTGCATGGGTGACGAGATACAGATCAAATGCAGATGCTGAACTCTAGAGGGTTTGTCAGCGGCTCTACCCAAGACACTTTCAAGGTGCCCTTGATTATCTGGTCTCTCCACTTCCTCATGCTTCCTGAGCTGACCTTGCCCTTCCCTGTCCATTTGCTGAGCTGTACCTCTCATATGGACAACTCCATATCCTCCCAAAGTCTTTGTGTTATTGCTGTCAGTACAAAAAAGTAGGCTAGAGATGACCTTTTCTGTCACAAAAGTTGGCCCAAATATAATGCCAATAAATTGTAGCTAACCATAAACATATATTGAAGGTCAACTGTTTACTAGGCAGTGAGCCAAGCAAAATACATGCAGTTTTTTGTTTAATGGTCACGATGGGCCCCAGAGGTATTTTTATCCCCATTTTATGGAGTGGGAAAGGGAGATTTAAGGAGCCAAAGTATCTTGCTTGAGGTCCCACTGCTAATAAGCTTCAGGACTGGTCTGCAAACCCAATCATTCTGACACAAGGCCAGCTCTGAATATAAGTTGTGTTAAAGTTAATAATCTTTAGGTTTAGTTTTCAGCAAACTTTCTCACTAGGTTAACATTTGGAACCTCACCACAGTGATCAAGATTTCACTGGAAAATAATGCCTTGTTGAAATGTTTCAATAGAAATCGCAGGGCTCTTCCTCATTCTGCAAATCAGTTTCTCTTTATTTCTCACTTGTTTGTTTCTGTGATGATAGAGATTGAAACCAAGGACTCTCTATCAACGAGATATACCTCCATCCTTTTTTATTGTTTGAGAAATAGTCTCACTAAGATGCGTAGGCAGGATTTGAATTTGCAATCCCCCTACCTCAGCCTCCCAAAGTGGCATTTCCTATTTCCATGCTCCTACCCTTGCTGAGCATTGGTTTTCTAATTCCAGCCACCTGCCCAGGGATTACCTTTGGTTTGCTACACTAGACCATGTGTGACTGGCAGGTCTTGCTACCAATAAACTCTCACTCAGTTCTAAGTGCTGTGCTGACACAGAGCTCTCTCTCTCTCTCTCTCTCTCTCTCTCTGACAGCTGAGCTTAAATGTCAACTTCATTGACTTGAGAGATGACTAAGGGATTAGCAAAGCACACTTTTGAGTGTGTCTAGGTGGGCCATGGAGGCATGACCTTAGGGACTATATCTGGTCCCTGACCTCTTCCTCTTTGATACTGATCCCCTGTTCCTCCTACCTACCATAGACTAAGTAGCCTTGCTCTACCACAGCCCCCCACCATGATGTTTCTGCCTGGGAGGCTTCTCACCAGGGACTTAATGCTCTGAAGCCATGAGTCAAGTTGAACCTCTCCTTCTTTCAATTTTCACGTCAGGTACTATGTTCCAGTGATGGAGAAAGTAATACACTGCTTATCCCCAGAACAGCCTTTGGGCGTTCCTCTGGAACTCAGGTGCAGCAGTTTTCCATCAGAAATACATTTAATCCCATAAAGAAGTAGGCTCCCACTATACAGAATGGTTTTTTATAAAATGAAGAGCCTACAGAAGTAAAGGGAAGGTGGCCTTTCCAAAGCGAACATGCAAAAGCTGGTTGGGAGGAGAGGCTGGCATATGCTAAAACTGTACCCAGGAAGGCCCTGAGTTGGGAGGAATCAGGATGCCTCATCTCTCTGGAGCACTGCTCCACTCCCACTGTACAGCTGCCCCTATCCTGCAGGCCAAGAATCAAGAAGAGCCAAAGCTACCCCTTTATGTCCTCACACCTCGTAGGAACTCCTGGTGCCCGTGTGTACAGTGCATCTTTGGATGTTCCCTGCTGCTTCCTTCCCTGTCCCCCATGATGGAGATGCATGTGGAATACAAGAATAGAGGAATTGGAGCAGGAGTGGCCTGCTCCTGGCTGAGCCCTTCTGGTATCATTCTGAAATACTTCAGGCCTGCGGTGCCTTGGCTGCATCCCCGTAAGCCCTGATGTGAAGATCCTCCCTTGAACAACCTGCTTGCCTTAGTCTCTCTGTTGTCACCATCTGTGACACTGGAATGGAAGAAGTCCTTTCTCTCTTGTACTATGGCTGATCATCACAGGGGATCCTACAGCAGTGGCGTTCCAGGGACTTCATTTGGCCAGTCAAACTTCGAGGCCCTCATTTCCAGGCTACTGGTCCTGAGCCCAGTCAAGCACCTTCCTCTTGAGCGATCACAGCCTCTAGTGTAAAGACGGGCCTGCTGCCACTGGGAATCCCCTGGGAGAGAGTTTCAGGACCTTGAAAACCTGAAGGTGAGTCAGAGAGGAAGCCTTTGAGATAGCAAAACAAGACAGGATCATCAGCATAAGATGATCAAAAGGAGGCTGTTTCTATTGGAGGTCAGGCGCTGGAACCTGAAAAAAAAAACGGTGTGCTTCACACCAGAAGCACCACCCACATTGCTGCAGTGGGGGGGGATCTGTCCAGGAAGCCAATTTATAGTCTGTGCCACACCCCACTCTGTGCCTTCCATCAAAGCCTTCAGTCATGGGTGTCTGTGCTCTGCACAAGCATGGTGGGTGAAGGCACAGGGTTCCACAATCTATGACCTGGGTGTCTGACACCCAAAACTACTTGTTACATTTCCAGTTGTGGATGTTAACTTCCTTTGCCTCTCCAGATGTCTGTCATGCTGTGATGTTAATCTTCACCTGTCATCTGTTATGGCTTGTATCTAGATGCCCCTCCCAAGCCGCATGCACTCATAGGTGGGGTTTCTTAGAGGTAACTGGACTAGGGTGTGTGAATATGGATTTAAGGTGGTATCAGCATTAGTTCCTAATTGGATTAGCACATTTCTGAGTGTGGCTGAATGCATTTGCTGAAGACAAGAGCCTCACCCAGAGTGTGCGTGGCACCAATCAATAGGCTATAGCCTCGAAGGAATGTAATGGGAAGAAGGAAGGCAGGCTCACTGCTTTCCACCTACCCTGCCGTGGACTGTTTTTCCCCTGCCATGCTTCTCTGCCAAGCCACTCTGCCTTAGAGTCAGTCAACATACTCAAACCTTCACAAATGGTGAACTTAAACCTTCCCTCCTTTAACTTGTGGGTATCAGGCGTTTTGTCTCAGCAGTGAGGAAGTAACCAAGACAATAACTTGGCTGAATTAAGGGACTATTGGATAACTGAATTATTTCTGAGGGCACAACCTTCCCCAATAGGTGAACACTTTGATGAGTTCATAAGAAGCAGGGTCTAGGTCAGGCCTGGTTGTTTATGCTTATAATCTTAGCACTTAGGAGCCTGAGGCAGGAGAAGCACTGTGAGTTCAAGGCCAGCCTGAACTGCATAGTGAAACCCTGTCTCAAAAGGACAAAAAAAAATGCAGGATCTATTTGGAGCAAGTGAGTCATGGTGTATGACTTTGGCACTATATCTGGTCCCTGTCCCATTCCTCTCTGGCATTCCCCCTGCTCTCTGCTTCCTGGATGTTACGAGCTGAGCAGCTTTCCCCGTCATGCCCCTCTACTATGATGTTACTGCCTTGGGGCCGGCTAAGCACAGACTGAACCCCTGAGCAAAAATACAATTGTCCTTCTTTAAATTGTGTGTGTCTGGGATTTTTTACCAGCATGGGAAAGCAGACCATTACACCTGCAAAAGGTGCTGCAGGAACCCAGAGTGGTTGGCGTAAATTTACATGGAGGGAATGTGAAATCTCTCAGAGCCAGCCTTTAAATTCTGCCCCCCGGCGTTATGTTCTAATATCTCCTTCTGCTCTTTGTTAGAGCTTTCAATATTCCACAGATATTCCTGTTCTAGAGCAATTATATGGCGGTGACAAGCAGGGTTGGGCCCCATCTGTTCAGAGTGCCATGGGAAGCTGTCCACAGCGAGCCTTAGTCTGGCCTTTGAGAGTGGAACCTGGAGAAGTTCATTCTTATGCTCAGCTTTCAGAGCAAAGCTAGACACTGGTGTTCTATACAGTACAAGAACGGTCATTGTTGAGTATTCTTGCTACCACTTCCCCGATGAAGTTCCTCCTTGCTTTTCTATCCACTTTGAGTCAAAAGCTGGCAGCTTATTCCTGTCACCAGGTGTTACATCTTGTGGGGTCCAGGAAGGAATTCTGCTGACCACTTCATTCCCCATATCCATCCACAAACCAAGTCTTATGTCTTAAATAGTCTGCCCATGATGTGAAGTCTCATTGTTGATTGGAATTAAGGGGGTTTTTTTGTCCTATTTAGGTAGAAAACATTATAAACAAGTAATGATTAGTTTTCTAATAGAAAATGTTTTAATACATAGCAGCTAGTTTCCCAGGAGACCCATGATAGCCAGGATGGAATGACTATACTTGACGTGCCACAATTTTTCTATAAAAATGAACAGAAGAACACATGGTAGAATCATATTTTATTTTCTGTTTCAAAACATAACTTAAAATGTGCAGTCACGTAAGCCTCTGGCATCACTGGCCATGCCTAAGAGCCTCACTGCAAGACAGGAAGCATTGCCCATTGCTGATTGGAAGGCAGGGAGGAAGTTGGAGGAAGGAGAGAGCTAACTCCCCACAGAGGGGCACTGAGAGAAGTGGGTCTAACAGTTTACGAGTAAGTGATATCATGCTTCTACCACTAAGAAGTCACACAGCTTCAGTTTCTGAGTTAGACTCTTCAGCTGTTAAGTCAAGGAGAACAGGTAACACTGCTTCCGCGAGGCTTGCCAGATGAATGGCGAGGTATGAAATACTTCTAGCAGATGTGCCGGCACAGGGAGCCAGGTGATGAGGGACTCTGAGGCGGACAGACCAATGTGTGACTCACCTGTGAAAGGGGCGTCATATAGTGTGTGCAAACAAGTGAGCACCGTGCCTTGCGTTTGATGGCAAGTGACAATGTGTACTAACTTCTATCGCATTTCTATGTAACCATCCTGACTTTCCCGGGAGTCCAGGTCCCTTCTTTCATGCCTATCCCTTGCTCTGTTCTTTAGGAGTCACCGTGGTGTTTCCGCTTGACCTGGAGAACAGAAGTGATGTGGATGGGTGAGCAGCTCCAAGATGGCCAGCAGAAGTCCGATCACTGATGACGCAATGCTAACTCAGCAATAATTTGGGTAGAAAGAAGGATGGGGCTGGCCATGCAGATTCTAGAGTGCTTATCCTAGGGGTCCACAAAAGGGACAAGGTAAGGGATGAAGCCAAGCTGGAGAGGAGGGGGAGGAAGATGTGTCTTATTTAGGGTTCTACCCTAAGGTTACCGGGGAGGTCCCCACAGATTTTTGCTCTGTGTTTCTTCTCCCATATGGTTTACTCTCTGAGTCTTACTGCCACGTAATATGTGTCCTTGCTACCTGGCCTTCTTTTGTGTTATGCTGAAATATGATCTAAGTTTTAGCCAAAAAACTTAGCTACCCGCGCTACAAATCAAAGAAAAGATCATATTTCCCAGGGACTCTACTTGTCTCTTCCAAAGATGGAACCAATTTAGGCTTCCTGTTCTGTTGACAGATCTAACTTGGGCCTCTTTTCTTCTGTGTTTCCACAGCTGCAGTGTTTATAACCATTACTTTATCCCCTTTATGACATTTATGTCAGGACTTTCTCTGGTGGGACACAAACAATGCTGCTCTTTCAGTCACCTTTGGGTTTCAAGTCCTCCTGGGCCACTGTCTGGCTGGGTGTTCCAAGGCAAAGGTCTTACTTAACCTTCCTGAGACCCCATTTCATTTGTAAGCCAAAGAAGGTGGGCTCCATAATCTCAGCAGTTCCTTCCAACTCTCACATTCTACTCTTTGTTTCCATGTCAGGGATGTCCCCCTCCTAGCATTTCTTTCTATGTGAATTTTGTCTCCCGTTGAGTAACAAAGGAGAGGGCAGAGGTTAGACAAGCAGCAAAATTTAATACTTTGGATTATGACAGACAATTAGAATCATTTAAGTTTCAAGTCTCCGGAAACCTGATTAAAATTTGCCTTTGGCTATTAGGGTGGGTGGGCACTCCAAATGGTACCATAATTACTATTTGGCTTCTATCAGAGATTACTGACCTGGGGAGAGAAGCATTAATTTGTTCTCCCTTTCAAGAAATAGTCCTTTTCTGAAGCAAACCCCAGCCTTACACGTGCTTTCTGCATGGCTTCTCAGAGCCCCTGCCCAAGCAGTGTGAGGTTTTGAATATGAGTACCTTTTATGCTAGGTCCTGCCCCCGAGACCTTTATCTTCATGGAAGTATTGTACGCACTGTAAAGAGCCCACATGACACTGATTAACCAAATTGATAAGCATAGCACATCGGCCAGTGCAGCACAGTGGGTAGGAGCAGGAGCCTCGGACACCAGGCAGATCGAGTCCGAGACGCCAGCCCTGCCTATAAATAGCTGCCTGAGTTTGGGCAGGAGCATAGCCTATTTAATCCTGCCTTCTTCACCTCCAAAGGGGATAATGAGAATTCCCAAGTCACAGGGCTGCTGTCAGTACTGCATGAGACGAGGTAAGTATGGAGCCTGGCACGTCTAAGTGCTTAAAACTCACAAGCACCCAGTACATTAGAGGTTTGGCTCCTACACCCTAGGGAATCGAAGACCCAGAGGGAAAACCAAATCAATTATCAGTTATGGTCAGTAAGTGACAAATAATGCAGATATGTAAGGAGACCAAAATTGGTGTGGGAAGGTTTTGTGGGAAGATGGGAATTGAATTAAGTACTAAAACTCAGAATGTAATGAAAAGAAGGAACAATACTTCCAGGATGGATAAGAATCATCCATTCACTGTTTCTACACAAACGTATCAGGGACTTACTATACATGATAACATTGTTCTAAGCACCACAGTGAGCAAGATATATTCTGGTCATGAGTCAAACAAGAATAATTAATGTAGTTAAGGAAAAGTAAAGCAGGGTAAGAGAACAAAACCCATGGCAGGAGTCAAGGGGCTCTTTTAGATACCAGAAGCAGGAGGATTTTGACCAGAACCCTGAAATGATGTAAGAGCAACACAGATTTCTACAGGCACAAACAGTGCATGTATAAAGGTCCTAAGACAAGATGGCATTCTCTGCATCCAAGAAACAGTAAGGGCAATGCGACCGGAGTAGAGGGAGCAAAGGAGGAGAGGGAGGAAGATGGGCTGAAGAGGCAGGCAGACCCAGAATCCAGGTTTATCCTAAACAGGGTGCCAGATGCTGGGATGCTCCAGAGTTGAAGAGTGATGTGATCTGACTTCTATGTTTAAAAGCTTCCCAGAGGCTGCTGTACAAAGAACAGATGATGTTACAAAGGTGGGAGAGTAGGAAAGGTGCAGAAGAGTAGGCGGAAAGAGTTTCTGAAGATTGTCATGGGTTAGAGGAGTGAGGAGGGGAGAATCAGTGGCCTGGAGTGGTGGAAGGATAGTGGGAAGAAGTTGAAGCCTTTATTTTTTATGTTCTTTTTGTTTTAATTTTTTTTTTTTTTTTTGTCTTTTTGAGACAAAGACTCACTATGCATTCAGGCTGGCCTAGAGCTCACTTTACAGCCCAGGCTGGTTTCGAACTTGCAACAATCCTCCTGCCTCAGGCTCCCAAGTGCTGGGATTACAGGTAGGCACCACTACGCCTGGCAACAAACAATATATATTCTTTTAAATAAGGCAAACACAAGCTGGATGTAGTTAAATTAACACAGCACATTATCATGACTGAGTTTAGCAGGGTGATTATAACAAGTAGCAGGAGCATAGGAAGAGCCCATTGCTTGATTTTTAACTGGTTATACCTGTTCTGTAAGTTTATTATTTTTATCTCTGCAACTTCACTATTTTTATAACTGTGCCCTTACAACACAAGCCTGGTGGTCGCGGCTGAACTCTGCCTCACTTTGCTCCTCATATCTGGTGCCAAGACAAGGGAGGGAGACAAGCTCTCTCTGGGGCCTTTAAGCTCCCTGGAACCTCCACCCACCCCAGCCAAGACCTGAAGCCCAAACAGCTGGTCTTTTTCTGTAACATGCATGGCCAACATTCCTGCTAGACAACAGCCCTCAATGAACTGGGCATGATACATTTGATTTTCCCATTTTGCCAAATAACAAATACTTAACAAGATAAAAGAGTTCACTTTTGCTTCTTGATTGCTGAATTATGTTAGGTAATCATAACTGCCTCTCCTGTTTGCCACTGTTTGTGCCTTCCTAAATCACTTTGTGATGTTTCTTTAAAGGGATGTTTTACTCTTTTTTTTATTTTAAAAAGCAAAACAGAAAAAAAAAAGGACAGAAATGATACAGAATTTCAAAAAAAAAGTAGGGAATTGGCACTGGTTAATATATTGCATATTGTTATACAAGAAGTAGTTGTTCAGGTTACAAAATCCAGGCACAGGCCTTAACTAATCCAGAGTCCTTCAGTCGACAACTGGGTGAATGAAGATGCCTGTTAGGGAGACAGAAGGAACGCAGAGGGGAGCAGTGCGTAAAGAAGAATCAGAAGCCCCTGTGTTCTTGATGGGTGTTTGAGGGTGGGGAGAAAGGAAGTCAGGTCAATGGAGGATGAGCCAACTGAATTATGGGAGATGTTGGAAGATCACTGGGGCTACATGGAGGGTCTCCACTGCTCAGGCGAACCCGAACTCCACCCATGAGGCAAAAATAACGATGCTGCACATCTACCTGAGATAAACGCTGGCAGAGTCCTTCCCTTGTGTTTGGAGCCTAGCCAGGCTCTCCTTGTGTCAGTGCTCTTGCCAGCAAGAGCGGCAAGAGTAAGGCGGACTCCCCACCTCGGGTAACGAGAGGAAGGAGCCCAGTGGCTCATCTAAAACCACCCATCTAGTGAGACTGGCAAAGAGAGCCTGGCTCCTCTGCCTTCCAAACCCTGGGCTGGCTGGGCAGCAGACGCTGAGCCATGGACAGCAACCTGGGGAAAGCGGCTCCTGCAGCCTTCCCGAGGGCTCCTGGTTTAGAGGGACGGTGGTCAGCGCTCCCAGTTCCCACAGCAGCAGTAAAGCTGCTCAGGAGCCTCCCCCTCCAATGGGCTTGTGGGGCATTGATCCTACCCCAGGGTGTTTTCCAGAACTCACTCTGCTCCCTAATTACCTAGTAATGCCAAGGGCTTATGAAAATGCTGCCCTTTGTGTGAGAAGCGGAGGAGAGACGGAAAGAAGAGAAAGAAAGAAAGAAAGAAAGAAAGAAAGAAAGAAAGAAAGAAAGAAAGAAAGAAAGAAAGAAAGAAAGAAAGAAGGGAGGGAGGGAGGGAGAGAGAGAAAGAGAGAAAATAAATGCTGCTAAACCTGGCAGCACTCTGGGGTGGGTAATTTCATTCTTTGGGGTGTGTTCTACACAAACACACGCACACACACACGCGCGCGCACACACACACGCAGTCTGCAGAGTGTTTTGGGAACTTTCTATATGACTTGTGCTAGGAAACACAGCAAATACTAGCATTATTATTTGTTAAGACATCTTTGACAATGAAGACTTTCTAAAGCCACAGAACCTCCCTCATCTGAGTATATTTGCAGCAATTTGTGAGCTGTCAGCGATCTGTTCTCAGATCATAAACCTGATGGTTTGCTCCCCCCTTGAATTGCTTCGCACTAGCAACCTAAAATGTTCAAGCCAAAAAGAAACCCCACGTTTTAAGGGTCAATACGTGAACTTGGGAGGAAAAAAAGAACCTCCCAAGGCCACTGACTGCAGGGAACAGCACGTGGGGAGAGGGCACTCTCAGCCCCCATCTCTGTCCTTTCCTTCACCTCTGTCCCTGCTGTCAAGGGGAGCTCCAGTGTCAGAAGCAGAGCCCTCTTTGGCTATCGCCCCAGCTAATCTCTGCATTTTACAGAGGACAAAACAGAGGTCCAGAGAGGAGATGGACTTGGCCCCCAAACTGGTACTGAAGGGATGGTTCCATTCTTGCCTCCTGGCTTCCACTGGCACTCTGGTCTTTGGTCTTTGGGTAAGATTAAGTCCAAATACACCCCGTTACACACTCCTGCCTTTTTTTTCCTAACCTTTGCAATACAGGCACATCTAATAGCTTTTTAAAATGCATATTCCTATTTTCTTATGAAAAATAAGTCTGAAGCTCTGCCTCGCTCAGCCTCTGCTTCCTTCTGGAAAGACTGATGTGCCTGGGAGACTGCACCATCTTTGGAGGGTGTTGACACTGGTGCCTTTTGTGCCGACTGCCTTGCCCTCTCCCTGGGTGGCTTCATGCATTCTCCTGTTTGGCCCAGGGAGCACTGGAATTTTAAATCCCTGCCCAACACAATTTTGCTTGATTTTCAGTGAAGAACCAGAGCCAAATAAGAAAATCAAAGTTCTTTGGCTGTGTTGTCCTAGGACTTGCAGTCTGCCAAAGCATGGACTGGGCTTGGCTGGAAGAGGGGGTGTCTCGCAGGCTCTGGGCACAGTTTGAGCAGCGTTTGTGAGGCTTTTCCACTGGCTTATTACTGTCTGCAGCACTTCCAGCAGGTGCTCGTACCTCTGGACTTTAAGGAGTGCCCATCATCAGGTATCCTATTTTACAGTGTGCCAAGCCTTAAAAGAAAACAAACCAATTCATTCTTCCATGTCATATAAAGGAATGGAAAATTGGAACAGGGGTCCTGGGGTGCCTGTTGCCAGGCACCCTGATAAAGACTTTATTAGCTTCGGCAGGGTTTAAGGTTTGAACTAGAGAATTCCTCCCTGTGAAAGCCAGAGTGCTAAACCTGTGCTTTCCAGCTCACAAGATGCCAGCGCGCTTCTCCAGAGTGAGAACCAAAAATGTCTCCAAACAGTCCCGCGTATTCCCCAGGGAGAAATCGAGAACCATTGCCACTGAGAACCACTGTCTTCTGGGAACCATTTCACGGGCCAGCCTGAGCCTGGCCGTCTCTGTGAAGGAAGGAAGCTCCAGTTCTGGTCCCGTAGGTTTGGACGGAGGATGAGATGAGACAATGAATGTCCAAATGCTGGGTAAATCCACGTGTCACATCTCGGTAGGGTTTGACCATCATCAATCATACCACAGTATAAAAAGTGACCTGTTCCAAGGCTGGTGTTGACATGGCCAATAGGACTGGAGGCAGTAGGGCGAGGCACTGGAATAGGTTGTCCAGGGCAATGAATCTGAATGGGATATAGTTTTAACCTTGAAGGCTAAGCAACTGCCTTGGACCAGTGGTTTGTGTCTTCCTTCTCCTGCACAGACCTACTGTTGTCACTGTGGTATCTCCACTGTCCAACAGGAATGCAATGGCTTGCAAATCCTGGCCCTGCACTCTCCGAGTTTTCACATTCTACCCTCTCTGCCCAGGCTTGCACCACGGCCTCCAGGCGCACAGACTACATGGCATTGTCTCTTGCCCGCAGCCCTAGCTGACCTCTTCCCTTTGTTTGCTCGTCTTCTCTCTGCGATTTCCTCACCCTTCATGGTCCAGCTCTTCGAAGCTGTGCTGGATCCCCGTGGACAGCACACAGTTGTCTCCTTCTCTCCTCATTGCTGAGTTTATGTCTCTCTTCAAGCACTTGTCCTGGTCTGCTGTGGATGCCGTGGTTGGACTCCTCGGGCCCCCTCTTCTAACAGTCTGTGCGGGATTTCCTCCCATCCCCCAGCCCTGATCTCCTGACTGATACAGCATGGGTTCCCCACCATCATTTGAACTGAAGAGAATTTTTGAAGAGAAATGAACGGCTGAACTGACATGTAATTTGACCTACACACCCAAGCTTGAAATGTGTAAATTCTATGTTTATTTAATCTTTGAACAATTTTGTACTTAATAGGCCAAAGAGCAGTATTGATCATACTTAAGCAGTGCAGCCACATAGAACTACATTTAGAAGATCTGATGGAATGATTTATAATGACCACAGAAAACGCATCTTTTTGCCTTCTCAAGCCCCTGCCTCTCCCATTAAGCAAAACAATTCTTCTCCAGTTCAGGTGGGTGTGAGGCTTTGCTAATTAATCCTTGTAAAGGGCTTGGAGATCTGCCTCTGAAAGGTGACAGAAAAGTGTGAAGCCTTTAGTGACAGCCTAATTATTATTATTACCAAGCAAAAAGCTCAGAGAATTTAAAAGATCCCTAGGTACCATTCAAAATAGTAAGAGGGAAAGAAAAATGCAAGCAGAGAAAGTATGAGATGAAATCCCTGAATCCCAGACTTTTAAAATTGGCAAGCGATCTTTCAAAGGGACCTTTCCAGATTCTGTTCTCCCAGTGTTCCAAACTTACTCTTACACTTCTAGATTCCCCCTGTCGGGTACCTACTGCTCTTCAAACCTAAGGGTTAACAGTTCAAGCCTGAGGGCAGTTTCCTGGGTTTAAATTCCCCAATCTCTTCCTCGTCAGCAGCAGAAAACTGGATCAATCATTAGGCTTCAGTTCCTTTATCAATAAAATGGGAATGAGATTACCTGCCACAGGGATCCTTGCACAAATGAGCAATTCATTTTGAACGCTTAGAATGGGCTCTGGCACAGGATAAATGGTGAGAGAACAGTAGCTTGAGAAATCACTCTAACTAATTAATGTGGAAATTAACATAGGAAAACATATGGCATCTGACCTCCATGTTGCTCCTATTCTAAGGCTATTTTGAACACTGGTTTATATTCCTTGCAAATCCCAGCCCTTATAGCTGTCGTGAGCATGTGTTCAATCTCAGTGAAGACAGTAAGCAAGCACATGGTAAAATGGTCTGTTTTAGTGGCAAAGAAATAATCAGGTCTAAAGTCTGTCTGCTGTGTTTCTGGCTAAGGAAAAAGTATACTTTTCTTTTTCTAGATTATTCTGTGTTAGGTGGAGGATCTGCCCAGTGCAGCGGGCCAACTGGCAAGGACCAGAACATCACTGTTTGCAGACTGGACTGTACATCTTAGTACCTCTGTGTCTTCATTTATGATGTGACCTCTACAACCTCGGGTTTTTCACCTGTAAAATGGTCACTTCCCAGGGGTGGGTATGCAGAAGAAGGGCCAGCCCTGCGAAGTCCCTTCATAAACTCTAAAGTGCTCTGCAGCTGTTAGTGATTGCTGCTTCATAACTCACACTCTTTTTTTAAATCTCTACACAGCCATTCTCTCTACAGGTTGCTGCTGTGCACGTCCTGCTCCAGATTGTGCTGAGGAGTTCCTGCTTACTCCAGACCTGACCAGCTTCCAGAGATAACCAAAAATGCCAGATCCTGCTCACTAAAATCCCTGCAAAATGACTCATGTAATTGCTCTGTGTGAGTATCCTTAGTCTTTATTGTACACCCACACAATCCTGATGCCACAGATCCTGTGTGAGGTAGGAAAAGGGGGTCCCATTTTAAATGGCTACCATGTGTAAAAGAGACCACAAATGTCAGTTCCAAAGGCAGACAGGACTGCCAGATACCCAAGTCCAAACAGATGCCAATCATGCTCCGGCCTCCTGTGGTCTGCAGCCCCCACTCCTCCTGTGAGAGGGGAAAGCTTTGTTTCCTTTGCATTTTTTAAAGAGGGATCTCTAGGGTCTTCCCCTAAGGAACCAGTTGTAGGAATAACTGGGCCAGTAGAGTGCATGAGATTCATCCTGCACAGCCTGCCAGCGCACTCCTAGAAAAAGTGACCTAGATCAAGCAGCTGGTGAATCCAGGACTCTTGTGGGGACCCCCTGCCACCTACTGACTTAGAGCTGAACCCACACTCCCTGGAACATCCAGCAGCCCGGGGACTGGGGGAGAAGGCAGAGTAGGGTGGGCCAAAGGGACCTGGGGCTGCCCCTTTTGGGGAACAGACATTGCGCACCACCCCCACCCTCCACTCCCCTCCTCCGCACACACGGAAAGGAGGGTGAGGTGAGGATGGGGCACCAGGGTGACAGGCAGGGGAGGTCGGCCATGGAACTCTAGGCTGGCTCCGTGGGTATCGGCACAGAGCTCCTGCCTGTGTGAGTGTGAGGGGGAGAGGGAGCGAGCAGGGAGGGAGCGAGAGGCAGGCTGCGCGAGGCGAGGAGGAGAGGAGAGCAGAGGAGAGGCAGGAGGAGAGGGGGAGCGCTGGGCTCCAGCTAGCATGAGGACGGCTCCTGTCCCTGCTCAGTTAATCCGGCTGTCAGTTGGCGTTAACACTGCAGCTTAAGTGCACGGATTCCAAGGGAAACAAACCTCCCAGAAGGAAGGCGGAGAGGAAGGAAAGAAGGAAGGAACGGCCGGAGGAAAAGAAGCGGCAGAGCGGCAAGAGGAAGAAAGGAAGGTGGGGGGGCGAAACACCAAATCTATGATTGGACCTGGGCTTCTTTCTCGCCAATGCAAAAAGGAATATGCAGCACATTTTTGCCCTCTTCTGCACCGGTTTCCTAGGCGCGGTAGTAGGTGCCAATTTCCCCAACAACATCCAGATCGGTGAGTGAGGGGGCCGCTGGGCTGGGGGACTTTATGAAGCTGGAAGGGATAATTCTAAGGGGGACCGTCACCCCCTCCTCAGTACAGCTGTTGTGCTTGGTTATCTAAAGCTGAGCAGGAGGAGGGAGGAAGACTCGGGCAGCCAGCGAGGGGAAGGGGCTTCGTCCGCCCAATGGGGGGGAGAGAAGTGTTGGCGTGCACACATACAGGTGCACACACTCAGCTGCCACTCACACTCCCAGCAGGCGCATGGGAAATGGAGGAGCCAGTGCCTCGGAGTGGTGGCGGGGGGCAGGCATCAGGCTGTAGCTTGGAACAGGGTTGTGGGTGCTCAAGGAGTTAACTCCGTTGCTTGGTAGATGGTGTCTGACTTCACTTATTTATATAAATATGTACGGTGGGTGTATGTCTGTGTGGTTAGGCATGAGAGGTTCACGGATCCATCTGATCGCTGCAGGCAGTGGTTGCTCAGCGAGGGGAGATAAAGACCCTCGCAAAGGAGGGAAGAACACTGGGTTTATGGTAGCTCCTGAAATAATGGAAAAGGCCCCGCTCTAAAGAGAGGGGCTATCTCTCCTGCTCTGGACACCCACCGCATCCTAGCTGCCTTCTCTCTGCTGTCTGCCATGTCGGGCTGGTGGTCCTGGCTCCTCCAGTCCTGGAAAGTTCCTAGCCTGCTCTTCTCCATCCTTCCTTCACCCCCTCCTCTGGTATACCCTGAGCACAGATACTATCTCCTTTTACACACACACAGACACATGCATACACACTCCTTCACCGACCACCAGTGCTCCCGATGCCTGGGCTCCATCCCCTCAACTTACAGGCAGCAGTGTTCAACATGCTGCATGCCTTTTTGTTCCCGTCTCCCTCTCGCGGGTTTGAGCTTCTAAATGGTCCCCTACCCTCTTGTGTTCATCAGGGAGCTGATGGCTATCACTCTCATGCTATCCTCGGAAGCATGGGGGAAAGCAAAACAAAGAAGAAGCACCACACCACCCACAAAGCATGTCCACAGGGCTGTGGCTTCCGTGTGGCCAGCATTTCACCACTTTTTGTGTCCCAGAATCAAGCAAGCTGCTTTGCTTGGAGGCATCTCGATTGACCTGGCTTGTTTTCTCTCTTCCTGGGGAAAGTTCTCCTTGCTGGGAGTTTGCGTTCTTTGTGCCAGTGTGTGTTTGGTGGAGGGCTGTGGTGCAGCTGGTATTTTATCAGGCACACAAGGGCCAGAGTAGAATCTCTCTCAGCCTCTCCAGCGAGCTGCTTCCGAGGGTGGCTGGTGCGTGCAGCCATGGAGTAAGTTGCTTTGTTTCCTGACACCTGTTAGGCTACATTCTGAAACGTGTGTGTGTGTGTGTGTGTGTGTGTACATGTGCTCGTACCTTACACAGGGAAACTTCCTGCCTCCAGGAGATACCTCCATTACAGCCCAGCCTGAAGTCCTTCCTCTCCCCCTCCTGCTGCTTCCCCTCCCCCTCCTTTCACTCACTGCTGGAGACCAGGAATGGGACTTAGGAGTGTTTGGGGTGTGGTCATCTGGGAGGAGGAGGAGGGTGGAGCATCAGATTCTAGAATGATTTTTTTGTTGTTGTGGTTGTTTCTCTTTAGAATCAGCCCATATGGACACGTGAAAATCCCTTGCTCGTCTGTCTGCAGGGAACTGTTTGTTAGTACTTCCATATTGCCTATACTTTGCTGACTGTAACTGCTTGCCTGGAGATACGCGGACTTGCTTTCCAGAGGGATATTTGTGTATTGATATCATTAGGGGTATCAATGAGTGGAGAGGTACATATCTGCTATCTTTACTCATGTGTCTCTGCAGATGTTTCATCATATTTAGTCTCAATTTACTTTGTTCAACTGATAAAATCATTGTTGCTATTTTCAAAAAAGAGGCAAAACCTCTTAAATTGTAGAACACATGCTAAAACTATCACTGGTCTCAGGGTGTACTTGACTCTACCAATAAGCTCTCTAACAAAAGCTCTGTAATCCATTTTCTCGTTGTTGTTGTTGTGCTTGGAAATGAATATACACCCACTGTATCGGAAGTTAGAACTGCTTTACACAGAGACGTCAACCCCATTAGATCTGAGATACACTTCTCAGTAAATAGTCATATTGTTCCGTCTCTAGAAATAACTGGTTTTAATTCACAGAAGTTTATTTTAATTCACTTCTGTGCCCACAGTAAACACCCAGGTACTCCCTGTACACCAACTTCTTGGAACAGGACTCCAAGAGGCGGCTTTAGTGTGCTTTCTGTGGTGATAGAATGTTTGTACCTCTTGGCATTCTTGAGACCCCCACATCCGCGAAACCCAAGACTCTGCCACACAAATACACCGTGGCAATTCCTTATGTAACAAGTCATCCATAGGTATCTGGGAACACGAACAATGAGAGGAGCAAAACACTAAAATGCTACTCACAGAAAATCAAGAATTTTCAGAGAAAATGGACACTAAGCTTTGGAGGTAGTGGAATAGTTAAAAGGCATATAGGTCTCGTTGAAGACCAAAAGTGTCCAATCAAATAGTTAAAAAGGCAGAGAAACGCACAGTGTCCCAGACCTAGATTTTAGTCACCTTGCAATACTTACAAGCACACACATCTTGTAAGGCTCTGTGAGAGATGGGGCCCATCTGAGACAAGTTAGACACTGGGAAGATTTCTGGGTGCAGAAGAGCATGGACCGCCTAGGTGGTTTGTCCAAGGGAAGGGGAAGAGAACCCCCTTACCACTGCTTTCTCTGCCCTCAGTGGAACTGAAGGTTGCACAATTAAGTTTGAGCAGAGTAATAGATGTTAGGGGCTGTGCCACACACGAGCTCACCTGCAGAAGTTAAGCCTCAGCACCCTTCTGTCTCTATCTGAGCTCATTTCAACCACGAAAAGTTACAACTTGTGACTTTGGCATGGGAGAACAACAGGACTGTCTAAGGTGGGTCATTGAGAACTGAACTGCGTCTAGCCCAGATACCATGTTGCATTTGCTTTTCTCACAGGGGGACTATTTCCAAACCAGCAGTCACAGGAACATGCCGCTTTTAGATTCGCTTTGTCGCAACTCACAGAGCCCCCAAAGCTGCTCCCCCAGATTGATATTGTGAACATCAGCGACAGCTTCGAGATGACCTATAGATGTAAGTAATTGCTTCTATTTCTGAGATTTCTGTCTTTCTAGACCAATGAAAAGAGGGCCTGTGGGTAGGTGGTGGTGTTGCAAAAATGACTGGAGTTGTCATTTGTCTTCATAAGAGAAAGCCCTCCAAGAAACATTTCCAGGGCCTTTTGAGTGATTCCAGCAGTTGGTATTTCGAGCCTGCTATGCTTCATGGAATGGGTTTGCTTTTTCACTGTCAGCTAACTTTAAATGCCAGGCTGATGGGTACTCGGGTGAACTGTCTCTCCTCTACCTCGCTGAGGATTTCTGATTCGGCTGAGAGATCTTCACACATAGAAAACTTTGGAGAGATACAGAATTAAAGGCTCTGACTTCAGCAAATGTGTTTAAAATTCTTAAGCCATTTCTGTCTAAAAGCTAAAGGGAGAAAAATATCCCTGTAGACTGATAAGAAAAGGTAGATGAGAAGTTGCGTATCTGTTTTCCTATTTTTTGGAAGTAACCAGTAACTTATTAAAACATGGTGTCCTGATTATTTCCAAAATGGATTGAAGTAATTGACTCATTAAGACACAGTTTGTACACATAAAAAATAATCTGAAAAGTTTACACAGCTTGTATGACAGACAGCCTTTGAGCATAAAACAGAACAGGGGCAACTTCAGGAAAACTTCGGGATCAGCACTATCAGAATTGAATGGATTATAAACTGTGTGCAACACATGCCATTCTGAGTTTTTCTGGCAACTGAGACTGAAAAGGAAACTCTTGTACTTGGTTGTTTGATTGCCATTTTATGTCATATGAAAGCAGAAAACTTGATCAGTAGAGACATTCGCCTTCTATGAATTAAGCTCGACTGGGGATTCATGGCAGGAAAGGGTAGGCAGAGTACACAAGAATATTTTGGGAATCAAAACTGGATTGAACGGGCACCACTGGTTTTGAATTGGCACTATTGGCATGGTGACTTTGGCTGCACTGTGGGTGGCGGAAGGCATGATCATGTCTTTCATCTCTTTCCTACATTCCCATGTTGTGGGATCAATGATCTCAACTGAAAAGGCTTTCAAATCTCCACATGAGAATTCAGAACTCTCCTTACTCCTAGGACTTCTCATAAGATAATGATGACATGAATGTGATCGTTCTAATTAGGCCAGATTCCATTTATTCGGGACTCACTGTGCATCGAGAACTATGATAAATATTTTATAGACATTTACAGCAGCATTCATTACCATTTATTAAGCATTGGCCACAGCCCATGTAAGGCATTATTGCTTATCTCATATGTTAGCTCATTTAATCCCAACAGGAGCCTTATGGGAAACTCTATGTTATTGTCATTTTAGAGTTGAGGATGTTGAGGCAGTGACAGGTTATGTAAATTATGAGGTCACCTGGGAAATAAATAGTGCTCTTACGACCTCCAGGTTGGTGTTCCTGCACCCTGCAATAAATACACTGATCTTTATAGAAATTTAATCTGATATTGTGCGATTATCCATGCAGTGAAAGGGAATATTCAATGTTTTGTAAGACAGTGGCCTGATACAGGAACTAAGAAGAAAAACTTGACAGCTTTTCAAACTATATTTGTGATTTTGCACAGGAATAGGTTGTTGATAAACAAAACAGCAATGCCACATTTTGGTAATGCTAAGTTTGAGAATCTTGCTCACTACTCTTAAAAAGTGCTAAAGCTTAACCAGTTCAATGTGGTTTATGTAACCATCCTCCTGAAAAACTAGAATAATATGAAGTAGGTATTTAACTGTCAGATAACCTCCTATTCCTTTTCATATGACTCAGACTAGGGTCTGTGAAAAAACAATATAGGTATGGGCTTCATTGTGCCTTGAACCACCTAAGATTATGGCTAATATTTGTATATGCATGAAAGTGTTAATGTATTTCCTGGACAGTCTCCATATCTTTGGTCATATTCTCATAGAGATTCATTATCCAAGGCTTACTTGCTCAGAGAATCAAAATGAACAAGTGGCTGGTGTGTGTATCCACTGAGACCTGTCTATACAGAGCCTGATGGAGAGAGATAACTGCTTTCGTGGTGTCAAGATGGTGATTGGCAGGAAAAGATAGTAAAACACGCGAAGAGTAGGAAATATCCTAAGACAAAAGGTGGTGTTTCTACAACTTTATCTTCACCACCTAAGACTTGATCGCTAATAGAGCCATTAGGTACTTACTAGGGAGGCAGAAGTACAGTACAGACAGTGTCATCCCTTTTGAACAGTGGAACTGGAATGGATGGGTCCGGATTCCTGAGCCTGACGGCTGTCATGCACTCCTGTACAGCATCCCAGACCTGCCTTGTTCATTTGGCTATTCCGTCACTGTTTCTCCAAAGCTGTGAGTTGAGATGCACTTTGGAAATGCAGAGATGATACAATTTTCTGGCTCTCAGCACGCACTTAGTAGACACTTGGGGTGAGGATTTTCTAAGAAACAATCGTGATATTTTGTGCTTAGTCTTTTGTCTTCTCTTTGGTTTTAAAATCAGAGGGAATACTGGGCACTTTGGGCTGAAACACTGGGGGTGTGATTCCTGGCCTGCCTCAAGGTGTCTTTGTTAACTTTCATGTAAAATTAGTGAACCCTCTCGCAGAATATGCATTGTGGCCCGTGGGTGTGAGAAAACCATACATCTCCTCTGATTCAAACTGAGTAAGAACGGAAAAGGGAGTAACACAGGTTTGGGACAGAACGGGTTAATTAGTCATGTATGGAAAACCGAGAGAAATATTTTCAAATGCAATGCTGCGTGCTTTTTAAAATACAGATTATTAAATGCCTTAAAGTAATTTCATCAATAAGTCTCTAGATGATGCCAAATATTTGTGGGGGTTGTTTTCATAATTTTTGCCGTCATTTCCTTTTCCCCACTGTGTATTTTGCTATTCATTATCTTTCCACCAGAGGGTGGAGGAGGGAAGAGAGATGAAGTATAACCGGAATTGTTCCTAGTACATGTTTGGCAACCCAGGATTTAGACTGAAGGGTCACGGTTATGGGGTAGGGATGCAGGAAAGACGGAGGAAGAGCATTACTGATATCACTAGATACGGTGACAGTTTGCTACCTTCCTTGCATTCAATCCTTCTTGCTTTCTTCGTCTGTTGTCATTAGGGGCTAAAGTGATTGAACCTAAAACCCAACTGCTTTGGGGTTCCCTCTGAACACTCTTCTAAGCTAACAGACCCTAAGGATGTCCATACAGTGGGTATTTATTGGTCAGATATCCAGTCTATTTTGGTGCCCTCATGGTAAGTGCAAAGAAAGAAATGAATGAAGTACTGATTAGGGATCCAATACAGTCTGAGAAAAACTGTGGCAACTTAATCCTTACTTTCATTCATTTGTCTATTCATTCATTCATTCAGTCAGTCAGTCAGTCAGTCATTCAGCAAATATGTGCTGAATATCTACACCAAGAACTCTCTGCCAGATGCTAGGAATGAAAGGCCCAGTGCCACAAATGTAAGGGTGGAAGCCATGTAGCTTCTTTCCTTTCCTTGAGGCCCAGAATTTAGCTCAGAGGTCTTTAAATTGCACCGTGCATAAGATTCACCAAGAGAACTTGTGCAAAGCAACATTCAGGGGTAGACTCCACTTCCTAGATCAAAATATTCAAGAGCAGGCCTTGAAAGGATTTTGCACACTTTAAGAAACCCTTTTATCTAAAAAGTCTTCCTTTTCTCTAGTAAGCATTTTTGAGCCCTGACTCAAACCCAGGGATGATGTTAAGTACCAGAAAGGTAGACAAAGCTAAGATATATTCCCTGCCCTACTGAGACAGACTGCCCTGTAAAGAGAAGATTAAAACATGAGGTTGTAAGTACTAATACAGTGATTTGTATGGTGTGTTAGAGACATTAAGGCCCAAGATTGCCCTTTCTGACAGTGATGGGAAATTGAGTTTTAATGCTAAACACAAATTTTCTAGGGCATAAAGGGTAAGGGTGGCAAAGGAGAAGAAGCAAGTGCCCATTGGGGCAGAGAATGGCATATGCCAGAAGGATGCTTCACCTTATGTTTCCCCTGGTCTGACTACCACTGGGCCTCCATAAGGGGTCTCTCACTTGGCGTTTCTGAAGTGCATATGAAGGATCACCAAATGGCCACCCACAAGCCAGTTTAGCACAGGGACAGAATCTTTAGGTTCATGCTATATTTAAGTTTGCAAACGCACATCAAAGTTGACTATCTTCTCTGGGCCTCAAGTCCACATAGTCCTCAGTTTGCTGGCTGGCCAGGGAGTTCCCCATCTAACTGTCCCATATCCCATCCAGTTACCTGTCCCATGTCCTCTCCCACCCACTGGCTTCCGGAAGAATTGAGTTCACCCTGGTTGGCTAGGCCTGCATGATACCTGTGCATCTTTATACACTAATTCTGCCTAACTTCAAAATGCAAGTTGCTGTATAGAAAGACCATGGATATCTACCATTCGCCATACATAGTATACCTGACAATATCCCTGAGACAAAGAGATAAGTATCTCTAAGAGCCAGGGCATCCCACAGCATCCCTCAGCATGGTGGGATTGCCTCTGTTATGGGCCTCCTTAAGAAGCTGCTCAGGGGAATTCTAACAGGTCTTCAGGCACTGGTGACAGACAGATGGCTTCTTAGCTCATCAGAGCTGCAAACTAATGGTCCACAGTCTTGTTTTGCCTGACCCGCACAATGCTTTCCAAAGTTTATCACAAACATCTAGATTTTTGGCTTCTACCTCTGCCACTAAGAAAACCGTGGCCTACACTGTTCCTCATCTTCTATTGTCTAAACATCAGAAATGCTCCTCTCTTTAATTACGAGGCATACGAGTTTACTAAAGTTTTCACTTCGCACTCCTGTTGTCCATGTAGCCACCATTCTGACTGAAGCAGGTCAGTCTGCTCACGTCTGATTTACATCTTTCAGCATCCAGTATTTTATTATTTCATTACAACATTCACCCTGTAACGAATAGCAAAGGACACAAAAGAATGTGTATTCCTGTTCTTTACAATAAATGGTCTAACTATACCAGTGAAGAGAATTATGGCTAGTGAGAGAATAAAAAATAAACAAAGATTATGTTGAAGACTTTCTGTGCACAGATCCTTCACAGAGGTTGCCTTATTTAAACAACATATAACAATCTTCAAAGGCTATTATGCTTATTTTATAGCAGAACTACTAATATGAAGTGAGACTGTTTCTTTTTCATATTATGCAAACAATCAGAGCATTAGTATTTGAAGCCAGTCTTGAAATTTCCAAAATTCAATGAACTTTCTCCCTTTGAGGATTTATGAATATATGGACATACACACACACACACACACACACACACAAATCGAAAGCACAGTGGAAGAGCTACAGTGCAAGTGGTGCTGTGAAGTTTGATTTGGGATTAAGACTCCCACAGTAGATGGATGCCTGCGGGTCCTGGAGACTTGTTAGCGAAGCTTCAACACAAGCTAGCATTGAAAGGTGGATCACGTTTGGATGTGGAGTGAGAGGAGGGTACTGTGAGTGGGTAAGAAGTCACACTATTCCTCCTCCTGCCCATCAACCCCTAGTGCGCATGCTTGTTTTCAGAGCTAGAGAGTTCTGCATATTTCCTCAGCACCCATTCCAGTCCCTTGATCTGTGTCAGATGCTTACAGTTTTCCAGTGGATGCTACAATCTGATTTTGGCTCCTCCATCCTCACCTCCGAGCCCACTTCAAGAAATGCAGGTGGTGATACAGGTAGAGGTCTCTATCAATTATCCTTATTATACTATTGATGGCCCCCAGCTTTTCTGTGTGCAGAAGTATTTGTAAACATTTTTTTCCTCTGGCTAAAGACCTCTGCAGGCATGGGTGAGCGCTGCTTTCCTGTTGGAGGTTCAGAATAAAGCAGTCATGTAAGATGTTTGGAAAACGGATAAGATTCATCTCTTTGTTCATTCATTCTTTCAAAGCACTTTTATTATTGCCTTCTATGGGGCATATGTCCTGTCGCTCTCCCCTCCCCTGTCCTTGCAGAAAGCCTTCATTGAGTACAGAATACTTTCCCATTGTATCTACACATGACCTTAGATTCCCTTTCACCGCAGCCTTCTAAGCAACTAATACAAATTGGCCAGACTTGATGCAAGAGATGAAATCCATTTGCTGCTACAAGGAATCACACTAGAAACTGAGGAAAATAAAATGCATTAGGCATTGATTCCCCCCTTAAGGGGTTCAGGTTCTTAACAGTGGAAACAGACATAAACAACAGAAATGTGACATAAGGGCTGAATCAATATCTCTCTCTCTCTCTCTCTCTCTCTCTCTCTCTCTCTCTCTCTCTCTCTCACATACACACACACACACAAACACACACACACACACACACACACACACACTTCCATGTTTGGAGGAAGGAAAGCAAGCTTCTTGTTGGAGGAATCCAAGTTTCATCAAACAAGAATGTTTGAGCTGAAATTGCAAAGGCAGGTGGGATGTAGATTATATATATATTGCCATCTTTGGTGTAGTGAGAATTACACTGAGTTGAAATTTAAAGACACGGAGTCAAATGTGAGACTATCTTCTTGACTTGGTATGGCCTTGGAAAAGAACAACTGTACCCCTACTCCTTGTTTCTGTATGTAATGAAGCTCATAATCTATGAGAGCTCTTCTATGGCTACATTTTTATGCTGATGGCACGTGGAAAGCTGGGGGTCAGAGGCAGCTCTGCTACAGCTTTAGACTGGGGAAACATTCCCAAACTGAGAAGCTAAGAATAACTGCTCTGCCTCGCGCCCCCACCCCCACCCCAAGTTCAATGACCAGGACACATTTTGTTTACATGTCCTTGAGCATTCAGCTTACTAAGGGCCTCAGGTTCATTCACTGGACACCCAGCAAACATTGATGAAGAGCTTACTGTTGTGAACAAAAGCAGAGAGCATCACGTGCTCGTGGAGCTTACCAGCTAGTAAGGGGTACAGATATGAGTCAAGTAATTGAGTAAATGACGATATCATTATAAGTTACGATAAACAATCTGAAAGAAAGGGCCATGATTCTATGAAAGCATATTACAAAGGAACCAGCTCTGGGCAGGGGCATGCATAGGTGTTGAAACTGATAACTAGAACTTTGATTGATGTAGTGCTGGGAACAGGAAGATTCTAACAGTTTCCTAGGCGGAAGCATGGTAGGGGGATCAGAGGAAAGCGTGGGATGGAAAACTTGGCAAGCGTCAGTGCTCCTGTGGATTTTGAGCTGTAGGAAGTCCACCAAAAAGTACTAAGCAGAAAGGCACCATGTTTAGGTTTTTGTTTTCTCACCAGGAATTAGACACTTGAGGGCACTCTGTCACATTCTGGTTGCCTGGAGACTACGGGTTTGTTTGGCAATGGCCTGTGTGGCTTTATTTCTGTCACCAGTTTGGGATGGAGTCTGGCAGATGGGCAGAGGGTACAGGCAGATGCCGGGGAACGGGAAGCTGATGGTGTTGTCTCGGTGGCTTGCTGTTGTGGTACACAGTTCTGCATGTGCCCATGAGCATCTGCGGAGATACCGGAGGAATCTGACTCCTGGCAGGGCCTGAGCTCCGGTGACCCCCACATGCATCACGGAATCATCTAGTGCCCCCTCTCAGCTCACCCCAAGATTCACTGTGGGAGGTATACACAATGGAATCTCACACTGGCTGAGTCTAGAACTCAGATTCATAAGTTTGTCTCCACTTGGACCTCCAAACTGCTTTTCCCAAATTCTCTGCAAGAATTCTGACCTACAGTTACAGCTCTTCTTTCTTATCCTCCACTTAGCTTTCCTTGCTTTCTCACATTCACACTCTCCTCTGCCCCTTAGTCCTCTGCACCAGCCTCACAGCAACTATCTACATTGATCCCTGGGCTCCGTCCCCAACCCCTGCCTCATCTTCCCAGCCGTACTAACCAACCTGAGGCCAGTGGCCTTGCTTTCTGCAGCGTCCTCATGGTCTGCACCACTCAGTACTCAGTGGTACTGGGTAAGGTAATGAATAAATCAGTGCATCACCAAAGTCACACATTACATACCATCAGTGACATTGACAAGACCAAACCCAAAGTATTGCTTATTCATTAAGACTTTGACATGCACTCTAAGTTCCAGCAAGCTGTATTGGAAATTCCTGTGGATGGATATTATAGTGTAGTAGGAGTGTGCAGGGGTGAACACCAGATGGAAGCCAAATCAAAAGCTGATTCCATCTCCTGGTGGACTGTGGTCATGAAGGGTCCTAAATAATGAACACGTTTCCATTTCCTGAACAAGGAATTTCTGTTCCACAACCTCGTTCTGCCATTGGTGCTTCAGCTGGGAAAAGGAAGCAAACTGAATCACCTTCAGCAAACCTGATTCTTTCAACCATGAGATGAGAGGCTTGGGGAGGAGGCGATGTGAAGGGAAGGGGGCAAAAAGAATTGAGATGCGCTATGTATGTGTGTGAACTTCCCCCAGCGGATCATTATGCAATGCAAATATGTACTAATAAAGAAAGAAGGCCAGAGGAATGTTAATCATACATAGTTACAGTAAGAAGGACCCAGTAACAGTGGGGTTCAAAACAGCTTTCCAGTCAGTAAAATATCATGCTGCACCCACTTTTATGCAACCCTTTTTTATGGAGGAGGAAACTATCAGGAAGTGCAAGGAGCAGTGGTTTGGGTGCTTCTTGTTCCATCCCTAGACACACATGACTGGGAGGGCTTCCCGCACCCCACTGCCTGGCCGCGGGGCAGCAGCGCTCCTCCCTGGGGTCACTGTGTGCTTCCGCAGCCATCTCCACTTTTAAGGAGCTCATGGGGCATCCTGCCACCCTCGGTCGAAATATGCAGAGCAATGGAGTTATTGGAAAGCGCTTCCCATCTCTTGCTCTCTTGCGACTTTGCTGGGTCCTCACCTGCTGTACAGAGCGCAAAAGGGAACCCCAGGTCCAGCTCCCAGAGGCTGCAGCCAAAACAGGGCTCGCAAGGCAGAGGCAGACGGAGCCTAAGGAAACTGACAGCCAGTGGTTCAGCCTGGGTGGGGACATCCCCTATGCAAAACCTCTAGGCTGGAAATCACCTTTGACAATAGTTATTATTTTGTGCACAGAAGTAAAAATGTGTTATGCAAAACCACAGAAACACCGGCACTAAACAAAACTTAGGTGATTCTAAGATTAAAGATAAATGATATAGTTTTCTGAATACATTAACTTAAAAATTAATATTTATTTATGTTTTGTTTATAATATGACTTTAGTAGTATTATATTTATGTGACTTTCACAATGTCACATTCATTTTTGATGACTTCTGAAAAAGCCCTTTGGACGCCTGTACCTTACTCTATTTAAGCCACTTCCTTTCAGAGAATGTCTAGTTTATTTTGAAATTTTTTCTTTAAAAATGGTGCTGTGATAATTATCCTAAATTCTTTTAATGACTTGTATGTGTTTTTGTGACTTTAAGAGCATTTCAGATCCGTAGAATAATTTCTAATGAGGTTTAATAGAATAATTAGTGTGTGCAGGATGTTACTCATTGCCAAAGCTGAAAATAACTTGCCGCGTGACCTTGATAAGTCTTTGTGTCCAGTTTCCAGATGTTTAGCTGTGGATTCTTCACATTAATTTCTTAGAGTTCTTAAACATGCAAATGCCATTACTTATATGAAAAAGCTTTGAAAAATCAGAAGTGCTAGGCAAATGTGGGGTAATATAATTAACCAGCTTTTATATCTATTAACATAAATGCACCATAAGCACAATATGACTAATTAATCTTTAGTGTTTCCTTGTGAGAGTGGTCATTATCTATGAATAAATCTATTTTGCAGATGAGAAAAATTGAAATTTTAAAACTAAGTTTATCCTGGGTCCAAATATGTAGCAACACTAAATCTGAAAGGATTTCTTTTCACTTATGATTCAGTCTACAAGAATGCCCTAGGTATGTAGGCCCTATAGTGCCTATGGCTTAAGAAATCATTGTTTATAGGACAAAAGGTCAACCCCATTTGGGCAGGAATCAGTCAGAGCTCTTTAGTAGAAAGTGCTAGAAATCCAACTACCTCATAGTTATGACTATAGGAACAGCTGAATTCTAGGATTTGAATGATGCATCAAATCTAAGAATTTTAGATTTAGGCTGTCTCTAAATTTTCCTTAATCTGGGGCTATAGCTCAGCAGCACAGCACCTGCCTGGCAAGCTCAAGGTCATGAGTTCAATTCCCTGCACCAAAAAATAAAAATAAAAATGATTTTCTTTACTGTCAGGCATATATATGCCACATATCCAAGTCCAGCACTGCCAGTCTTCACCTGCCCAGTTTGAGGGCCCATGGAAAAGGAACTTCTCTTTACCATCACTTCTACAGAAGCACTGGGACTGATGTCAAATAAAACCCAGGACATGTGCTCATTCCTGAATGGACCCAGTGATCAGAACACTACAGTCTTTTGGTTAATTGAACGTTCCTTCTTTAGAGTTTGAGGTGGTGAGAAGAGGCAAATGATTGCTCACTCAAACTATGTGGACATTAGTGAAGAGCACTTTCCCAAAAGGAAATCAGAGTTCCATCACTAAAGGAGTGGAGGCTCCTCAGGAGCCAAAATACCACAGTAGTCTTTCCATCACCCATTTCATTAGAAGGAAAAGTTTAGAGAGACTGGAGAAAAACCAATGTGGAATGAGGGACAACCTGCCAAAGCCAGAGGAGCCACCAAGAGAAGCACATACAAGGGACTGATGGGTGAGGCCAGATCAGAGGGCCAGGCGGGTAAGAGGTTTGAATTTCAGGGTGATGTGTTCATTGGCTCCCTGAAGGGTTTTGTTAATCTCTGCCCATCCAGAGCCAACTGATGCTTACAAACCAGTTTTAGAAGATGCAGTCCACTCACTTGGACGTGTCTGGGGTGACACCCCCTTCAGGCCACCTGACAATAGGTTGGGCCTCACCTGGTGTTACTTACTGAGCCACCTGTACTCTTTCCCTGTGACCAGGAGACTTCATGGTTCAGCCACTCGAGCTATCTATCTATCGTACACAAACTCTTTAACAGTCCCAGTTGGAATCTTGGCTGCAAAGCTGATAAGCCCACATCACCAGATGGTAGGTTCTTCTAATTCGTTCCTTCCCCTCTGGTTCTTGGCAAGAATGAAACCTTCCCTGTGCCTGACGAGGGGGGTCAGGGGGAGCCAGGAGAAAAAGAAAGAGGCTTTAACTTCTGTTAAACAAGTGGTGACCTTAAGCTGGTTCCTGTCCAGTGTGAATGGAGAAGCATGGCTCTTGCACATGAGGGTATGAATTTGCAGGGGACTGAGATTCTAGAACTCATACTGATGAGACAGAGGATTATAACAGCTAAAAAGTGGGTCAGCTAAAAAGGTTGACTGATCTAAAGGAAGACATTCATTTAGTCAATCATGGACATTTATGGAGCATTATGGTAGATTAAATTATTATTTGATAATTCTTCATCGGAATACTTCCCTGATCCATTACTGCTATGTTTTGGGTTTTGTTTGTTTGTTTTTTGCACTGGGGAGTCAAACTCATGACCTCATGCTTGCCATGCCTGTTATGTTTTAGCATGTGACTTGCTTTGGCGACTTAGGCATTGACAGACATATTTCAAGCAGAAGAAATGGGAAGAATTTGCACATCCCAGAGACACCAATAGTATGGAGGACCGGAAATATAAGCAGCAAATGTGTCCAGAAAATCCACAGACTAAGTCTTGAGCAAAGTTTTTCCCCCAACCTGCTGACCCATGAACGATGTAGTAAATTTTGTTGTACACCACGGAATCTGGGGTTGCTTTGTGCCCCGGTAATAACTGACCAATATAGGCGACCACTGTATATTCAACACCTAGTCATAGAGAAACGCTGGAGGATGGTACACTCCTGGCCTCCGTGAAGCATGCCTTTTAGTTAGGGTGATAGACAGCAAATACATTTACCAATTTTTAGAAGAGATCATTATCAGGATCAAAAGAAAAGTAGCAGGTGGTGACATAATCATTATGCTAGAAAAATCACCTGCTTTAGGTGAGGTGATCCAGCATGGTTTCTACAAGGTCAGTTATGAACTTGAGCACAAACACTGGAAAACAGCCAGTCAAGAGTAAGCTTCCCATGGGCACTGTGCCTTGATCATCTCAATCTAAGCAGGGGCAGAGGTAACCAGCATAATCCCCTATAAACTGGGTCACTCATATGTCTTAGAGCAGAGAGTGGTTTCTCTCTACCATGTCATGTTTGAAAATCAAGGGCTAACAAAGATGCACTTGATGTCAAAGCCACATGGCCAAAGGATTCAGTGACCACTGAGCCTGAGAGACAGAGGATGAGGCTCCTAGAGGCTCCTAACAGAGGGGTGGACAGACTGCTTGTACTTCTTGTCTTGGTTCCAGTATAGTCAGGAGTTTTTGTTCATATGGCCAGGAAGTGTGTGTGTTCGTTCTTTCACAGAAAAAGGAGCTAGATGACTTCTAGGTCCCTTTCCAAGTGTGTAATTATAAAAGCAAATCCGAGATTTAAATTATGTGTGAAGGAAATGGTAAATCGAAGAACTTCACCTTAGCGCTAAGCCAAACTCCATTTGCTAATTGGTGCGTTTAATTAGGGAAAAGTCTCCTCTGAGCAAACAGGACAAGCTCCAGCATCCCTAACTTATCTGGAAAAGGCTATGGAGGTGTTATGGCCTCAAGGGAGGGCAGAGAAAACGTCTAATTATGCCAGGCCTCCCTGGAGTCTTCAGACTCCAGACACTGAGAAGCAGGAAGTGGGGGAGGGGCTCACGGGGTTCTCCTGCAGTGAAGTCCAGGTAGTTTATTAGCTGTGAGGAAATTGCTTAAGTGGGACTTCATTTACTAGCTCCTCTTCCTCTGATCTTTCTGAATACCTTAGCATATAGTTTCTACTCTGACTATTCGACTGACCACCTTTTTGTGGGTTATGGATGGATTTCTCAGTGGCAAATCCCCTTATGTCTTTGTTTCTCATGGCCTAAGGCCTATGGAAGTCCTTATGCCCCCTCCCCTCCCCAGGTACCCCAAGCTTTGTAAAGCTGTGTTCTACCTAACTCTTCTCTTAGGATTTCTTCAACTCTCCCCGCTCCTTTTCCCTGCCCTTTCCTCAAGATTCTTCCCTCTGCATTTTGAGTTCCACATAATCAAAACCAAAGCTTTGGTGTCTGTCCTGCCAAACTCATTGCTCTTCTTCACTCTATTTCTGTTACTATTTCTGTATTTCTGTCATGTGGGCTCAGAATAGGAGTGTCAGCCTTGAGCGCTCACATCCTATTGCATTCTCCACCTAAGACATGCGGAATGGCTTAACACTACTCTTACTTTTGAACCTGTTCCTGTTTTACTTCATTTTTTCAGTGGATTATGACTTTAGCCTTGTGTCAGGTCCCTCTATGGTATAATCCACTCCCCGCACAGCTGGTGGATCAATTTCTTGAAGACAATTTCCAGTTTTGAACCTTCCTTAGCCCCCCAAAATCACTGGCGGCAATTCTCTTTGCCGTGTGTTCAAAACCAGCTCACACCACAATACTTGATACTGTGACCTCGGTCTGCCTACTTCCTGAGACTTACCTAACTTTACACTCTACATTCCAGGTAAAGCTGGTGATCCAGGGTTGCCACAAACATATTGCTCAATCCCTCACTGCTTTGCTTTTATTCACACTACTGCCTCCACCTGGCAAAGCCCTCGCCACCCACTGCGAACACTTAATCCAATTATTTGGCTGACTAATATTTAGTCAGCATCCCCTCTCTGCACATAGAGCGGAAAACAAAATCAACCAAGTCCCTGTCTTCTGGGTGTGGACATTCTGGAGAGCTAGTAAATATAGTGATTTAGCATATGCATTAAATGCTACAAAGATAGCCGCTCATCATGGGATGAAGAGTAAACTGGAGATGGTCGTGCCTTCTAATTGGTTCCATCGCCTCTGTTTTTAGGCAGGGATGAAAGCTTCCCTATAACTGAGGAGGGAAGACAAGGAAAGCCAGGATCAAATGAAGGTTTAACCCCTGCTAAACACGTGAGGCTCTTAAGAGAGAGATTAGGTGGATGGTCAGGGGAGATGCCTCTGAACAGGTGAGAGTTTTAATTGAGCCTTGTTAGAACTGACAGAACTGTCTACCGGGGTGGGAACCATTCTCCATCTGTGCTGTCTAGTTTGGTGCTCACTGGCTACATGTGCTCTGGCTAGTAAGACTGAGAAACAAAATCTTTAGTATTATTTAATTGCATTAATTGTAATTTAAGTAAGCACTTGAGGCCGGTGACTATATTAGCACAGATCTCAA
Source organism: Dolichotis patagonum (assembly GCA_004027295.1). Taxonomy (NCBI): domain Eukaryota; kingdom Metazoa; phylum Chordata; class Mammalia; order Rodentia; family Caviidae; genus Dolichotis; species Dolichotis patagonum. The sequence goes on along the minus strand of PVJX010003014.1, from coordinate 70,977 downwards.
CCCTAGAATTTTCCAAAAAAGAAGAGTAAGTCTACTGGCTTTAAAATGTGAGTTTATATTTTTAAAAAACAGAAAGGTAGCCAGTAGGGTTAAAGCAGTCTAAGCAAAGAGTTAAAGTAGGTATTTTGCAAGCCGGGATAAGAAATTAAGGTTGGTTTTAAGTCCAATAAAATTATTATTGGGTTTTAAGCTTGTGAGTATAGTTATATGATTTAGTTTTTAAAAGGCAAGTGTGATTCTTTGTGGAGAAAGAAGAAGTGATAAATCAATGTGAAAATACTTTGTATCAGCCAGTTTTTCCTGTCCAACAAATAATTTGAAAATCTCATTTGCTTATAGATGAAACATTTTATTTTTAATAATCAGTTTTCAGACTAGCTGTCATATCTGTTTTAGGCTGGATCTGGTGGCCTGCGTGAGGGCATAGGTCTGCCTTGTGTATCTTTGTGTGAGCAGTGGTTTTCAGGAGGTAGCTACAAGAACACTTGCCCCTCCCACGGAGAATCACAGGGACACAAGAGGCTACGCCTTCCCATGTAATGCACATAAATCTTCTGCTGTGTCTTGCCATGTAGTATTCTATTGGTCCAAGTAAGTACTATGAGTGAGAGAGGAAAATACACACTGCCTTCTATGAAGAATGACAAAGTCCTATGACAAGGGTAATAGATGTGTAACTCTCTAGCATCAATCCAATGTACCACAGAGGAGACTCGGGGAGACAAATGTAAGACACTCCTGCAATAGTATAGATGTTGGCGATGGTGGTTTGGACTATAAAATAGGTTATATTATCAGATGTTATCTGTGCTGTGAACCTGCCCCTCTATCCTTCCTGATTCTCTGTTCTTTGTTTTATTAGTTACCTTTTTGTGTACTATGTTTATTGATCCTTTTGACTTTGTAACTTCTGTTCTTGAGTAAAGGTCATATCCACCACTGAGACCTCAGCTCTTTGAAGGCAGGAGACCAAGAAAATATGCATTTGCAATTCAACTGCCTAGGATAGTTGTTCCATAAAATCTCCAGAGTGGTGTCATGGTTAAGTGTAAGGACTTGTACTCCCCCAATCTTGGATGCCGAGTGATCTTTATAAATTACCCTCTCAGAACACTGGTTTGTTACTTTGTAAAGCATCGATAATGACTTGTTCCTGTTAGAGCTGTGTGTATTGAAAGAAATAAACATGGAAAGTGCTTAGCATAAGACCTGGCATAACCTAAGTGCCCAATAACAGAGCTGTTATTGTTTGTCCAATTTAATTGTTGGTGATGACAAGCTTCTCAGTAAGTGGCCTCCAGAGTCTTCATCAGAAAATCTGTGATTCTCGCTGGTGTGAAGGAGATGAAGAAGCAAAATGCTCTGGATGGGATTTTGTAGTTTAGTCAGGAAATACTGAGATCTAACGCTCCTTTGATCTGAAAATGACAATAACAACAAAACCCCAAAATAGAGCCACTTTGCCACTTGTTTCAGTTTACCATCTGCCAGGAGTGTTCCCTTTAGTTCTCCAGGCCTCTCGTAGAGTCAGCTGCCTTAAAATATTAAAATAAAAGTTAAATTTCATCCTGCCCTTATTTGCAGATGGCAGGTAATATACTGTAGCCAAATATACAGCTCCTTGCTGCTGGAGTGAAATACAGGGCAACGGTGACTAAAGCATTTGGGGAATGAACTGCTGGTAGACAGTGAAAGTCAGCGCACAAGAATTAATCAGAACTTGGCTTTTCAAAAAAAAACATTTGCAATTGAGACGATTTCCGAATCATACTGTTTGGCTTTTTTTGCCTCAGTGACATGACTGGGTTGATTCTAGCTTAATGTTGCTTTGATCACAAATGTCCAGTACCTGCAGGGGGAACCGCGAACAGAGATGGTCTAGTTCAGCTCTTTTCTGACTATGAAAGTTGTGAAGAGGAAAACACAGTGACTTTAGAGATTTGCACGAGGTGCTTAAAGAGCCCTGGTGTATACATTTGAGATGGAGGACGGTGTCAGACAAGGCAAGTCTTTGAAGACCAGGAAAAATATTTTCAAGACACACATTAATAAAAGTTTTATATCCATATTCCAAAATCCTTTTTACCCAAAGAAGGATGGTTTTGCTTATCAGTTTCTAGACTAATTCTTGCCAGGAATAAAGTTACCTGACATCTAACGACCCAGCACATCTATATGTCTTCACAAACTACCCCAGAGGGCTTCTCCCAAAGGACCATAGGAACTCTCTAATTGACATGGGAATTCCTGTTAGCATTCTACTCTGAGCCCTACCTGGTGGCACATGCCCATCAGCCCAGAGCGCCCAAGCAGGGGAATCACAAGTTCAAGCCCAGCTTGAGCAACTTAGTAACTTAGAGAGACTCTGTCTCAACATAAAAAATAGACGGGGAGGTAGCTCAGTGTGAAGATCATGGGTTCAGTCTTCAGGGTTCAGTCTTCGGGGTTCAGTCTTCAGGGTTCAGTCTTCAGGACAGCCAAAACACACACATAACAAAAAAAAAAAATACCCTGTGATGCTCTGAGGATGTGAACAGGTTTTCTTTGGGGTGTGAGTGATGATACCAAGCTATGGGGTCACAAATTTAGTCATGATGAATGAAACAAAATAAGGGATTGTCATTCCTCATTAGGCTTTTGAAAGACTTTTAATATGTTAGTATGTCTCGATAATTTCTAAAAAGAGGGAGGAGCATGTATTTTCTCAACAGTCCCTCTCTTGGCTGAACTCTCTGGTAATATCACAAGAGCCTTCATGTCCAGTTAAATCTTATTTTACATATGGCACAATGAAGACCTGGGGTACGAGGGACTTACCTGCAGTCACTTAGCAACTGGGTCACAAGACTTCTGACCACCAGGCCAAACCCCCTGCCACTCTTTCGGGCTCGCCATCCTTCTCTGGAACCTGCCCTCGGAACGCTCTTACCCAGCACACAGAATTGCCAATGATGTCACAAGAACTGGCAGACTCGGCCCTGATACTTGCCAACTTGGCTCCTCCAGCCTTGCTGCTCTGTTTCCTTTTCTTGGCCCTGCAAGCCAGTTCTGGGTAAGCTACAATGCACCGTCCACCCAGGAAATATCAGCCAACATCTGCACTGCTGTTAATAAAAAGGCCTCACATCGGTTTCAAAAAGAAGTGCTTTGGAATGAATGATCTATAGTGCAACACGCATAGCTAATACGAAAACAAAAAGAGCCAAGGTGCTCAGTGAGGCTGAGGGGGAGACGCTGAGTGGCAGGAGGGGATGTGACAAGGGTGGGAGACTTTTCTATGACTTGAGCCAACACAATTCATTCTGCCCTGGGCCTTTTTATATGACAGAACCGAATTAATCCTGAAAGATATTATAAAGAAAAAATTCAGATAGTCAAAGACATGGAAAGCATTTCTAGTAGAAATGAGCAGAGGTCCGGGCAGAAACAAGTGAGTACAGGTCAGTCTTCATATCCAACGTCCACATAGCTAACTTGGACAAAGACTCAAGAAGCCGAAACAAAGACCAGGGGGCGGCTAGCTTGGTGTGACAGATTTTGTTTACCATGGTGGAGCCTGTTGTCACTATGTAGACTGGGGGACAGCAGCGAACGCTCCCTTTCCCTGGTGCTGGGCACCTCCCAGTCTGCACAGTGGCCTGGAAATCTGGCCTTTCTCAGAACTGCATACTCTCTGCCTACTCTCTCCACCTGGAAGACCCCATGCTTCTGGCTCCACTGTTAGAAAGTCATCCACTGGGTTCTAACTTGCCCTGTCCAGCATCCCTGGACTAACAAAGACACATCTTTTTGAGAAAAGTACTGAATCCGTGGGCTGTTGCTATGGATTGAACCATGTCTTCCAGAGTTCATATGCTGAAATTTTAATCCCTAATGGAACAGTATTTGGACAGGGGAAACTTTGGGACATAATTTGGTTTAGGGAGATCACGAGGGTAAGTTCTCATGGCGGAATTAGTGACCTCATAAGAAACACCAGAGAGCGTCCTCTCTCTTTATTTCTCTGTGCAGCAGTGGAACTCCAACTGAATGTAGAGTGATGGCAGCAGTGTGTAAGCCAGGGAGAGAGCCCCTCCCAGACACCCACCCTGCTAGTTCCTTGGTTTCTGACTTTTAACCTCCAGAACTGCGAGAAAATAAGTATCTTGTTTAAGCTGCCCATTCTAAAGTTTGATATGGCGGGCTAAGCTGGGTAATAAATACAACTGGTAATTGAGGTGTTTCCTCCATGAAGAGTGAGATGATACTGAGGGAGGGTAGGAAGCAAATGAAGCCTAAGCAAAGGGGTGGAGGGCTGCAATTTGGGAACTGGAGGAAATTCTATAGACTAGACCTAGGAGTTTGACAGTTCTGCTGAAGCCTGGCCCTGTGCCCAGCCTCCTCCCACTTCCCTGCATCTCACTAGACCAAGAAAATATGCACATCTGTTATCCACAAATACTCTGAATTCCCCCGCCAACACAGATCCCCGGGAAAACCTAACACAAGGAAGCAACTCTGCAGAGGAAGAGATGCATAGGGTACGTGGCGTTTTTCGGGAGGAGGGCTGATTTTTCTGACACCCTCTATCTCGGTCTCTTCATTTGTCCTGAGTCAGTGAGCCATAGCGTGGCCCAGAGGAAAGACGGAAATAGGACAATGAGGCTGATGCCTCAGTGCTGCAGCTGACACGCCTGTGATCCTGGGCCACTCGCTCATTCTGTTTCCTTTTCCCTCCATCACCCTCGCCACTTCCACAGCCTCTGTTCTCCTGTGTACTCCTGTTGAACACAGCTCCTAAAGAGCAATGATTAGGAGCCCAGAGTTTGATGCCAAATATCGTATCCATGCTATATCTCTTACTTGTAAAGCACTGAGCAAAATTATGTAATAGCTCTGAGTTCCATTCTTCATAGCTGTCAAATGAGGTTGATGATAGCCCCTACCTCAAGTGAATGGTCTAATTCATGCATGGAATGAAGAAGGGGAACGCTGAACATAGGGTCTAGTGATGCCCAGCAACTGTTATTGCTATTTAGCTTCCAAGCTGTGTTTCAGCCTCCCCAAACGAACCTGCTGTAACACATCTCCAGCTCTTGATTCCACTGGCCTAAGAAACTCCTACCCACCCTTCACAACAGAAACAAAAATCCATGGCAGGCAGGGAAGGTCGTATAGAGGCAGGTGATAAGAGCTACACTCCTCACGGAGCAACTCTGTGACTTTCTCCCTGACTGCTCGCCACCCATTATGTTGTGAGGAGCATTTTGTTTGTTTGCTTGTTTGCTTGTTTGTTTTTAATATGACTGCCTTCCCTTACCTGTGCTTCTGGTGTCATAGGCAAGACCCCAAAAGCTCAGATCCATGCTCTATAGCTTTTCCTCTTTGCTTTCTTGTACAAGTTTTACAGTTCCAGCTATTTCACTGACATCTGTAAGCAAGTTTTGAACTGAGTCTTCCCAAGAGGTGACAAAAGGGTCTGATTTCATTCCTGTGCATGCAAATAGTCTTTCCAGTACCCTTTATTGGGACACTGTCCTTTCCTGATTGTGTCCTTGTGACACCTTTGTGGAAAATCAATTGACTTTTGTTGTGCACGATTTTCTCTACCATAATTCATGGCTTGATGAACGTTTTTGTGCCAGTGCCATATTATTTTGATTGCTGTAGTTTTGTTACTTCTTGAATCCAGTTGTACTGGTGATGCAAGCTTTAGTTATTGCTCAAATTACTGTAATGACTTGGGTCTTTTGTATTTTCATACAAAATGTAGGATTTCTCTATTTTTGTGAAGAATGACCTTGGAATTTTTATAGGCACTGCATTTAACAGGAAAATAAGCAATCTTATTAAAAATGTGAAAATGACCTGAACAGTTGTTTCTCAAAAGATATAAGAATAGCCACCAGATATATGAAAAAAAGTATAACATCACAAATCGTGAGACATGCAAATCAAATCACGATGAGTTGTCCCTTCATACCTGTTCATAGCTGTCATATAAAAAGATGAAAAGGGAACTCTTAGTATTGATGGGAATGTACATTAGCACAATTACTTTTTGAGAAGGCCCCACATAAAACTAAAAGTAGAATTATCATATGATCCAGCAATCCTCTTTCTGGGTGTATATCCAAAAGAAGTCAAAATCAGTAGGTCAAGGAGATTTCTGCACTCCTCCATTTACTGAAGCATTACTCACGGTAGCCAAAACATGGAGAAAACGTGAAGGACCCATCAACAGATGAATAGATTTTTTTAAAACGTGATATATGCGCACAGTGGAATCCTGTTCAGCGTTTTTAAACGGATGGGGTCTATCATTTGTGAAAATGTAGATGAACCTAAAGGACCTTATACTAAGTGAAATGAGCCAGGCAGAGAAAGACAAACATCACATGACCTCACATACAAGCAAAATCTGAAAAAGTCAGTTTCACAGTAGAATAGAATGGTGGTTATAAGAAGCTGAAGGGGAGGGAAAGAAAGAGGAAATATTGTAATGGAATAAGTTTTGACAATCTTTTACCTAGCATGGTGATGATAACCATAATATACCCTACATTTCCAAATGCTAAGAGGATGGGTTTTAAATGTTTGTGCCACAGGTAATGATAAGTACATGAGATGATAAAATGTTCATTTGCCTAATTTGTACATTCTACAATGTCTTCATGTGTGGAATTTTCACACTGTAACCTATAAATATACACAGTTACTATTTGTCAAAAATAAAAGTAATTTTTTTTCTGTCTTACTGGATCCTGCATTTCTCCATGACTAGAGTAGATTTTTTAAAATCAAATTTAATCAGGTTAGCATGGCCTCCATAGGCATAAAGTATTCGAGGGATCACTGATATGTGGGTAGACAGCTGAAAGGTGGAACTGATGACTGATAACACACTGTATCTACTTCGGAGCTGTAAAAATACTAACTGTATCAGTCAATGCTTACTAGAGAAGCAGATTTAATGCAAGATATACAAATATAGAAGGATTTATGAAGTTGTCTTACAATGGCTGCCCACAGAAGCAGGTATGAAGAAGTACAAAAGGTCTGTCTCCGAGGTACAGATCCCAGATACAAAGGATTCATTGAGTTGGTATCAAGAGAGAGCAGGGTCTGTGACGGAAGCCAGGAGGCTGTGTCCAAGGTGAAGGGGAAGGGGAAGGCTGGAGTTCCTCCACAGAAACAGAAGCAATCTTCCTTCATTTCCCTTTTATACCATTCAGGCAACAAGCCCCACTACGATGGGTCTTCTGTCTTCAATAAACCTGTCATCCACACCCAGAACTGTGCTAATCCAATTTAGTTGGGTATTTCTTACTCAAGCTGACACAGTCAGTTAACTATCACACTAACCATGTTATGTAACTTCCCATCCATTTAATAACTATGTATGAACATCTAGCTGCCAGACCTATATTTAGTATCCTATGGTTAAAAGAAATATTCACGATTTACCCTATGTGCTGAGCCCATAAATCTCACTGTCCTCACAGTGCTCGTGAGAAAAGAGAGCAGTTGGTGATTTTATTTTACCAATCAGCAAAGGCCTAGCAAAATCCAACAGTGTGAAAAGGTCTGGATTTGAGTCCTCTGTACATGGCTCACTTGCTGTAGGGCCATGGCTCAGACACGGCCTCCTCTGAGGTACAGACCCATCCGTGAGGCTCCTTTTCGTTCTGGAATCATGTAGCCTGTGGAGTCCATTGCACAAGGGAAAGCAGCAAGGCCGGCCCATTCCAGACTTCTCTCCATGGGGGAATATGTGTATGCTCTTTGAACACATCAAAGCACTTGGGCAGCATCAGGGAGCGCCGTGATGGGCTGGATGCATCCTCACTGAACTGGTGATTCAGTATTCCCATGCCAACAGAGGGGAAGAAAAGAAAAAATGGAAAACCAAAAATCAAACCCAAAAACTGAGCTTGAGCAATGCCTGAAGAAAACAGTCCACTGACAGAAATGCTCATGGCCATATTTTGTGTAATAAAACCCTCAGCTTGATTGACCTTACTGGCTAGAGCCAAACACAGATGATAAATAAAGAGAGGTTGGAGTAAAAGAGAGATGCGCAGACTGAGAAGGAAGCAGGCGCTGGGATCAGATCTCCTTAAGTGTAACAACCATCAAAGAATACACTGCCCCTCGTCAACCTCAGGAAATCAAATTGGCTGGAAAAAGAAGATGCCTTCTGCTTTTTTCATGTCCCTGCCATTCCCACCAGCAACAGACCAAACCACCAAACCCATAAGACAGTGTTCTCTCCCTCCCCTACTTTCTATCCAGCTGAATTTGTGTTTTGATCCTTATCAGCCACTGAGATCCTCAGAGTGTCTAGATGGCTTTATTATTTTCTTCCACTGAATGCTGACTGGTCATTCTGCTGATAACCCCCGGAAGGGTGGCTTCTTCACTGTCTTAAGGGAAAAAGGATGTCCAGGCTTCGAGAACTAGAACCACCAGTGCTGGGCAGTACAACATTAGAATTCAGGGCAGAGGCCCATGAGGGAGCCTTAGAAGGACCCTGGGGTCCTAAGAAAGGGAGGGATGAAACTGGGTAAGGGAAACCGATGAGATGGGAGCAGATGGGAAGCTAAGTAGCTGTGGCAGCTTCTTCTAAAGAGATCACAGCTGGAGATGTGTTCATTAAGTCCTCAGAATAGTCCTCTGTTTCTCTTTCCCAAATCCTCATGTCTAGTTCATCAGCAAATCTGTCAGTGCCAGCTCCAAATTATGCTTTCACTCCATAACCTGGTTTTCTATCTACACTGCTGCTTCATATTCCACACCACTATTACCTCTATCCCCTCTCAATATATTAACCTCTGGCCTGTCTTCTTGTCTCCTGCCAGGCCATGCATGACCCAGAGGCTAATGTGCCTTTTTAAATGTATTGAGCTGAACATGTCATTCCCCTACTTTAATAAATGCAGATGTCTTACCACAACTAACAAGGGCCACCACGAACCTGTCGAGCTCCAACTTTGCATCATGTCTGTATCTCCAGAGCTGAATTCCAGCAGGCCAGGCCTCCCTTCAGTTCCTTAAACCCAACAAAGGGGCTTTATGCCTTGAGGCCTCTAAAATTGGTTGTTGGCTGTGTCTGAAATGCTCTTAGGTCTCTTCATGGTCAGCTCCGTGCCGCTGTTCAAGTCAAAGAGGTCTTCCCAGAACACTCTCCCTAATGAAAACCTCTAGTTGCTCTCACGTCAGCACTTTTTATTTCCTTCAAAGCATTTTTCATAGTAAATATTTTTCCTATTTACTTGTACTCTAAGCTCCATGAAAACAGGGTCTGCTGCTTCTGGCTCACTCTGTCCCTATGACTAGCCTGGATCTGGACAAGACCAAATGCTTAGTTTAAAAAAAAATTATTAAATAGGTGAATAAATAACTGAGTAACAAGTGAATTTCTACAATGCATTCCTTCTTTATGCCTGGCTTTGAACTCAGTCCTCAGCACAGAAATGAACAAGACAGAGACATTTCTCTAAAGCTGTTAAAAGTCTAATGAGGAAAACTGGGATGCCAATACTTGCAGGACAAGAATTATAGTGATAAGTATTGAGCTAAGCTTAACTCAATATTCTTTCAGCACTGCACAAAGCATTTCATTTGCATTTTTTCACCTAATTGCTACAATGACCCTACAAGTTAGTATCATCACATTTAAAACACAGAGCAACCCATTTGACTGATCTAAAACTAGAGACCAAGAGAAATTTGAGAAAAAAGACAATTATGCCAGCTGCTAAGTAGATGAATAATGTGTCAATCCAGGAACTCCATTCTACAGCTATGCCCTTAAAGATTGTGCTGGGGCTTCTAGAAATGTGATCCTCCTGGACCATTAGTGTTCATTAGCAACTTCTAAGGCCCAGTGGGAGGCCCTTGCTCACACTTTCTGAATCAGGCAATAGGGTTGGAGCCTAGGACTCATTCTTTAAAAGCCCTTTAAATGATTCTGATGGTACTTGCAATGTTTGAAATTCGTTGCCTACTGAGTAACTTACTTCTGGGGGATCATGAACTGAAGTGGACTCAACACTTTTCCTGAAACTCAGATCTCAGCTCAAACTCTCTGAGTGTGGCTGGCCTTCATATCCAAAGGTGAAGAAATCACACTGTGACCTGAATTGAGCCAGTTACCCTGCCTGACTCTGGCCTGAGGACCTGAGCACATAAAATATCCCAACAGGCAGGCCCTGTGAAGACGGCTAACCGGAACAGGGTCAGGTCTGTGACCTCATCAACCTTGACAATGTGTCTCACCAGCTGCAGAGAAGAGAAAGTTAGACAAAGAGCCAGGACGAGGTTGCTCTCTGCCTAAATCAATCTACTGGTTGTGTAGTAATGCTTTAGACTCTGTTGCTTTGGGTTTATAGTCACTACATAATAAATAATAGTTATAAGAATAATAATACTATGTATTTTTGCTCCATTTTAATGCCATTTTCCACTCAATCTCTTATTTTCTGTCTTAACCATCTCTCCAGTGATGTAAAATAGAGTAGGATTAAAAGTACTACTAATAGGTCTAGCTAGTAAGGAGGGCAAGTGAAGGGGCATCTTTGAGATCTCATGGCCTGTTACATTCATGGTAATAACAGTTCATGTGTCTTGGGAAGCTTAAGTGGGTCAGGCTGTATGTCAGAGGTGTCAGTGGTGATTAATTTATAAAACCTTTAGACCTGAGATTTCTATGCTCTCAACTAGGTTCCTTTAGCAAGCAAGATGTCTTCTTTTCTTTTTGTCCTCTAAGTTTTCTCGAATTCTCTCATCACTTGCTCATTTTATACATTCAATCTTTAGCTTACACAACTGCACAGAAGGCCAAGGACACCAAGGTGGATGCGCCAGCCCAGGAGTTGCCAACTTGCCCTTGGGGGGTCTGAGCAGTGCACTGCCACCCACAATGGAACCTTCCAGGACAAAAGCAAATTATTTACCAATTCAAAATCTGCCAGATTAGAGATTCTCTGCAGCCCTCTGAGGTTTGAGCCACAAAAGTTGCTGAAGTGAACAAAGACTTCATCTAATTCACGTCGGCCCATGAATGCAGAGAGGGGTGCAGAGAAGGTAGCACAGTGGACAGGGGTTTGAGATGGAGGATTTATAGATCTGGTGCTCAATGTTTCCAGGGCTGTGCCCCTGACCCAGCCTGGGGCTTTGGACAGAACACTCTGTCTGTCCAACTCTGCTTCCTCCTCCCCAAAATGAGAACCTGATTGCTGGCTTGCTTGCTTCTTAGGGGAGCCTTCAGAAATCAAATGTAAGAATTAATAATACCTATAATGGCAAACATCTATTGAGCACTTATATGTCCTGTTCTCTTTTCCTGGCTAATTTCACTGAATTTCAAAGCATCCTCTATGAGGCAGGTACCGTTTTATACTCTAATTACACATGATGGAAAGAGGGTTAGTAACTTATAAGGACTCCCTGGAGAAGTGGTAGAGGAAGGATTTGAATTCAGGTTTGTTGTGTCCCAGAGTCTACTGCTATTAGATCCCTGAACCAGAATGCAAAATCAACTGGGAAAACAGTGCAAGTCATGATGATATAAAGGGGTAGAATCCAAGAGAGAAAGAACCAAAGGAAAGCCTGAAATCAAGAGGCATGAGCTTGGCCTCTCAAAGAGCAAATTGTTCCAGGTGCTGTCTATGGAGTAAGAATAATACCACAGGCCTAGCTGCCTGCCCCCAAACTCTAGGTGAAGGTTTGCGAGCTGATACCCACCTTCACAAACCACAGTTTCTGCAGGGTGATTTTAATATATGGCATACAATGAAGAAAGCATCAGAGACAGATTACAGGGCAGAGGTGGTGGGAGATAGCAGCAAATTCTGAAGGCCTGTGACATGACTGGCTGCTGAAAAGACAAAACTGTACTTCATTTAACTCCATTCCCTGCTGCCTGGAAGCCTGGGCAAAGAGAAGCTGCTGTGTCTCAACACTGACTCATGAGCCAATATAGGACCAGCTTCGAAGGGGGGTTGCCAAGAACATTTGGGTGAGTCTCGGACCCATTATTGCTTTGCTGAAGAATTTGGAACGATTTCCAATGTGTTGGTCAAAGTTCAGGACAAGAGTGAAAATACCATGATCACTGTTACAGTTTATATCTAGATGTCCCCCCAAAAGCCCATCCACTCATAGGTGGGGCTTTTGCAAGGTGATTGGATCAAGAGAACATGACACTCATCACTCATGAATTTATGGCTAAATGTTATGGGCAGAGGTGAGTCACCTTCCAGGTGGCCTGGAAGGTTGTACCTCCTTCCCTTGACCCCTCTCTGCTTCCTGTCTGCCATGCCATGAAATATTTCTCCTCTGCCATGCTCCACTGAAATGCCATCCTACCTTGGAGCCAGCCGATTACAGACTAAGACCTTTACCAAATATGAGCCAAAGTAAACCTTTCTTCTTTTAACTTGAGGAGGTTTGGTATTTTGTCCCAGCAACAAAAAATAACTAAGACCATCACCAATACTCATTGAGTTCTATTCAGGGAGTCATTTTAAGCATATGTTGGGCTCTAGGCATGCTTGGAAATCTTCTCCCCACTATCAAAAATGTGACAGGGCACCCATCTCTGACCACTTCATTTCTTTTTTTTTTAATTTTATTTAAAGATTTATTTATTTATTTATTTATTGAAATTTATTTATTTATTTAATAAATTAGAATTTTATTTTTAGTTTATTTAAATACAATTTTAATTTTATTTAGAGAAAAAACAAACCAAACCAAACAAAACAGAATAAAGGGTAGTAACAATATAGAAATCCAAGGAAAAAGGAAAAGAACAAAAAAAACCACTAAGAAATCATTAATTGATAAATAATTACATACTGACATCTTGGAAATAATTGTTTAAATTACAAAATTAAAACATTCAAAGTAAATATTCAAACAGTGAGACTGTTAACAGTTCTGCTCCACAATCTAACAAAAACAGTAATATGGTCATCCATTTTCCACACTTAAACATACATGCAATTATATCAAAAGGGTAAGATTAAACACAACAAACAGAACAAAGCAGTCACAAGAAAGCAATGTAACAGACATAAATTTCAAAGCTAGGCAATCAGAGATATTCACTCTCTATCATATTGACTCTTGTTTTCTTCCAAATAGTTGTCCATATCGTCAAAACAGGGAATTTACACGAAACAACATAGTATGGAATTGATCTGAACAGGACAAGGAAGGCATTTCAGGTCTTCAAGACCAGACAATAGGGAAGCCAAGAATGGCTGTCATAGTGTCTCTCATTCTCTTCAAAACAGCTGTCCATACCTTCATGTGTGTTGAACTTAAACAAAACAAAACAAGCTAAAATCACTCTGAACGAAGAATGATAGTATTGCTGGATTTCACATCATGACACTACAGAATCAGCATCATGTGTAGAGCTTATTTTTTTTATTTTAAAGAGAATAAAACAAAAGAGGGCAGAACAAAGCAGATCAGAACAGAACAACATAGTCAACACAGTACTTTACAATAAGACAACCAGACATTAACTGTAGCTATTATAATATCTCTTTCTCTGCTATAGTTGAGCATAGTTTCAAATACAATAATATCAAATATAACAAAATAGTATAAAACCATTCAAAGAATGAAAGAATTACACGGGATTCTGGTCCGAATAACAGAGAATGATCAATGGCTACTATAATATCTCATTTTCAATAAAAAATTTTGTTTATACTATCACATATATTAAAATCCTAATAAGACACAACATGATAGAACCGGTGGCAATAGCAGAATAGAAGCATGGTAGGACTTCTAAGCAAGACGATATTAAATTAGCAATAGCTGTCATAATGTTTTGTTTTCTTCAAAATAGCTGTTCATACCATCACACATACTAAAGTCAAACAAAACAGAATAAAACCATTCCAACTGATGAATAAAAACATTGAAAGGCTTCTAGGCAATGAAATCATGCTTTTAATGATTACCATAAAATCTTATATACTCTTATCAACTCTCATACTAGGGAGACGATATGGTATTTACACATGTGAGTTTGGTTTATTTTGCTTATGAGTATGGTCTCAAGTTGTGTCCATTTATTTATAAATATCTCAATGTGATCATTCTTTATAGCTGAGTAGTACTCCACTGTATAAAAATACCACAACTTTTTTATCCATTCCTAAGTTGATGGGCACTTAGGGTGTTTACAAGATCTGGCTATTACAAATTGTGCTGCTGTAAACATGGGTGCACATATATCTGTGGTATGATGTTTTCAGTTCTTCTGGGAATATGCCTAGAAGCGGAGTAGCTGGGTCAAATGGGACTTCCAAACCCAGCCTTTTGAGGAATCGCCAGACTGACCTCCACAGTGGTTGCACCAGTGTATACTCCCACCAACAGTGCAGAAGAGTTCCTTTTTCCCCACAGCCTCTCCAACATTCATTGTTGGTAGGGTTTTTTTTTGTTGTTGTTGTTGTTGTTGTTTTATTCTGGCCATTCTTTCTGGGGTGAGATAAAATCTCAGTGTGGTTTTAATTTGCATTTCTCTCATGACTAATGATGATGAACATTTTTTCATGTATTTATTTGCCATTTGTATTTCTTCATCTGAGAACTTTGTATTGATTTCAGATGCCCATTTTTGGATTGGGTCTTTGAGTTTCAGGAGTCTGATTTTTTTAATTCTTTTTAAGTTCTAGACAGAAGTCCTTTGTCTGAGGGACTCTCCATTAGGATTTTTTCCCAATTTGTGGGTTTTCTTTTCACTCTGCTGGAAATCTCTTTCGACATGCAGAAACTCTTTAATAAGATGTGGTCCCAGTTACTGATTCTGGGAAGTATTTCCTGTGTGATTGGATTCTTGTTCATGAATTCTCTACCTACCCCTATATCTTTGAGATTTTTACCTACTTTGTCTTCCAGCAGATTTAGTGTTTCTGTTTTAATATTTAGATCTTTGATTCATTTAGTTTTTAGTTTAGTACATGGTGATAGGCTTGGGTTTAGTTTTAGTCTTCTGCATATGGATAGCCAATTTTTCCAGCACCATTTGTTAAAGAGAGTGTCATTCTTCCAGCAAGCGTGTTTGGCCCCTTTATCAAAAATAAGGTGGTTGAGTGAGTTTGTGGTTGTGGTTGTATCTTCCAATCTATTCCATTGATCTTCAGGTCTGTTGTTATTCCAGTACCATGTTGATTCTATTACAGTAGCTTTGTAATATAACTTCAAGTCAGGGATTATGATGCCTCCTGCCTTGTCTTTGCTGCTTAGAACTGCCTTTGCTATTCTAGTTCTCTTCTGGTTCCAGATAAATTTTAGCCGTGATTTCTCTAGATCTATGAGGTATATTAGTGGTATTTTGATTAGGATTGCATTGAATCTGTATAGTAATTTTGGGAGAATGGCCATTTTCACAATGTTTGTTCTTCCTATCCATGAACAAGGGATGTCTTTCCATTTTCTGAGGTCCTCTTCAATTTCCTTTTTCAGGGTATTATAATTACCCCTGTATAGCTCTTTTACTTCTTTTGTGAGATTAATTCCTAAAGTATTTCATTTTTTTGGATCCTAGTGTGAAGAGTGTGGCTTCTCTTATTTGTATCTCCGTGTTTTTGTAGTTAGTGTATAGGAATGCTATTGATTTTTGAGTATTGACTTTGTATCCAGCAACCTTGCTGAATTTATTTATTATATCTAGGAGTCTTTCAATAGAGCTTTGGGGGTCTTCTATGTAAAGTATCATGTCATCTTCAAATAATGATAATTTAACTTCCTCTTTTCCTCTTTACTCCTTTTATTTCTCTTTCTTGTATAACTGTTCTGGCTAGTATTTCCAGTACTATGTTGAATAGGAGCTTCTGACAGGGGACACGCTTGTATTGTGCTTGATTTTAAGGTAAAGGCTTTCAGTTTTTGGCCATTTAATATGATGCTGGCTGTTGGTTTGTCATAGATGTCCTTTATCATATTGAGGTGAAGACCATCTATTCCAATTCTCTGTAAGGTTCTTATCATGAATGAGTGTTGGATCTTATCCAAAGCTTTTTCTACATCTATAGAGATTCTGATGTGGTTCTTACTATTGGCTCTATGATATTGTTTAATTGATATGGTGGATTACATTTATTGATTTATGTATGTTGAACCATCCCTGCATTCCTAGGATGAATCCCACTTGGTCATGGTGTATAATCTTCTTGATGATTTGCTGCATCCTGTTTGCTAATATTTTATTGAGAATTTTTGCATCTATGTTCATTAGGGAGATTGGCCTATAGTTCTCTTTTTTGGGGGGTCTTTCTCAGGTTTTGGTAATAGAGTAATATTTGCTTCCAGAAATGACTTAGGAAGAATTGCTTCCCTTTCAATTTCATTGAAGAGTTTCAGGAGTGTTGAAATTAAGTCTTCTTTGTATTTCTTGTAGAATTCTGCAGTGAATCGGTCTGGGCCTGGGCTCTTCTTTCTTGGCAAGGACTTAACTACATTTTCGATTTCATTAATAGAAATTAGGTTATTCAGCAGTTCTACATCTTCCTGATCCAGCTTTGGTAGTTCATATGTATCTAGCAATCTGTCTATTTCTTCTGTGTTATCGAACCTATGAGAGTAGAAGTTTTCAAAATAGGTGTTGATGATCTGTATTTCCACCAAGTCTGTAGTAATTTCACCTTTTTCATTCCTTATTGCATGAATTTGAGTTTTTTCTTTCCTTTTTTAAATAAGATTGGCTAGGTGCTTATCAATTTTATTTATTCTTTCAAAGAACCAACTCTTTGATTCATTGATTCTTTGTATTGTTTTCTTAGTCTCTATTGCATTAATTTCTGCTCTGATATTTATAATTTCCTCCCTTCTTTTGGCTTTGGGCTTGGCTTGCTCTTCTTTTCCTAGATGTTTGAATTGTAGCATCAGGTTGTTTATTTGTGTTCGTTCCGATGTGGGAACTCAGTGCAATAAATTTTCCTCTGAGGACTGCTTTCATTGCATCCCACAAAATCTGGTAAGTTGTGTTTGTATTTTGATTTGCTTGTAGATATTGTTTCATTTCTTCTTTAATTTCTTCCATGACCCACTGGTTGCTCAAGAGTGTATTACTCAGTTTCCATCTGTTTGTGATGTTTTTGCAATTGCTTTTATTGTTAATTTCTAGTTTCATGGCACTATGATCTGATAACATGCATGGGATAATTTCAATTCTTCTGCATTTACTTAAATATGTTCTGTGGGCTAGTATACGGCATATTTTAGAGAATGTCCCATGTACTTCTGAGAAGAATGTATATTCTGATGTTGTTGGATGGAACACTATATATATCTATCAAGTCCATTTGTTCATAGGTGTGATTCAGTTCTGTTATTCATTGCTGATTTTCTGTCTAGTTGATCTGTCCCTTTGTGTCAATGGCATGTCAAAATCTCCTGTTATAATTGTGTTATTGCTTACTTGATTTTTGATTTCTGTTAATATTTGCTTTGTGTAGCTGGGGGCTCTGGAATTTGGTGCATTTATATTTAAGATTTTTATCTCTTCCTCTTGAAGTTTTCCCCTAACTAGTATATAGTGACCTTCTTTATCTCTTTGGATCATTCTTGGTTTGAAATTCACAACAGAATGGCTACTCCTGCTTTTTTTTTTTTTTTTTTTTTTTTTTTTTTTTTTTTTT
>PVJX010003014.1:0-53226 GCA_004027295.1 Dolichotis patagonum | reverse complement strand
ATCTTTCTGCTGTTGTATCTTTACCTTTCCATTCTGTTTAATTGTCTGCCTTGCTTGGTGGTTTTATCCTATGTGTATCTAGAATGTTTTTCAGTATTCTTTGTAGGGTTGGTTTGGTGTTCATAAAGTTCTTCAGCTGTTCTTTGTCATGAAAGTATCTTATTATTACCTCTTAATTTCTGCAACTTGAAATAATTTCATTCCAGGCTGATCTTCCTCAGTATTCAGTATCTCTGGCCCAGAACTCAAACTGCTCTGAACAGTTTGCCTTGTTATGCTCATGGGAAGAATAGAAACTGAGCCTCAGGTGTATACTGCTCTAAGTATTTATTGGCCTCGTGACCTTGTGCAGGTCAGCAACCCTTGAGCTTTTTATTCCTTTCCTGTGACATAAAAGTGCATATATCTACTTTGTGAGAATGTCATAAGGGTAAAAGCAAGAGAAAAATTTGGGAAGCAGCATATAGTATACATGTTCTCATCTCTGCTGTATTTCTGGTACCTGGAACAGTAGACAGCACATACTAGGCATTTCAATGACTGTTGGATACAGGAATGAGTCAGTAGTGATCACCAGGAATCCTTAGTACATGCTAGTTTTCTCTAACAGCTTTAAGTTTCTCACAGAGAGAGAGAGAGAAAGACAGAGAGACAGAGAGAGACAGAGACAGAGACAGAGACAGAGAGAGAACTTTGAAAAATCAATGCTCTTTGGAATATTAGGCAATAGTTCCGCAGTTTAAGTATGCAGAAAAAACAAGGAAGGTCATGAAAAATGCTAATTGTTGGCAGCCAGATGTACTGAGTTAGAATTCCTGTCATAGGACCTAAAAGTCTATAATATAATATGCTTCCTGAGTGACAGTGATGCTAGGCTCTACAGATTATGCTTTGAGAAGCTGTCTTGAAAGAGAACCTTGTGACTGTTTATAATTCCTAGGTTTCTGTAAGGGAACCCATCTGTAATGATGGTTAAACTTTCATTACTTCCATACTAGTATCCCCACATTTCTAATTCTAGACTGTAGAACTTCTAAAAATCAATTCATTAGAGTTAGATTAGTCTGTGTTCACTTAATTAGTATAACATGTGCTTTTCTAAGTGGAACTAGGCTGGAAAGTAAAGCTCATGACAATTCTGTAGAATAGGCTTCTTTGATGGTAATACTTGACTTTGGATTTTTACCCAGGGCCTTCTGCTTAATCTTAGCTCAAGAATTCATATATTAACAACTTTGCTAATGCATTTAAAAATGCAATTTCCTAATCTTAACTTCAGTTGATATTATAAGATCCTATAGTTCTCAAGAGAAAAGTATTTCCCTGAAAGTCAAAGGTCACCCATTAAACCCATCCAATAGTTGATAAAAGTCCAAGGGAAATATTTGCTATCTTTTGTCAGAGTTGTCCTTGGGTAAATAGTGAACAGACACTTTCAGTCTTAGCAATATCAGCTTAGTATCTCTCAAGGACTGACTGTTTACTTAACTGAGGTACAACCCATGGGACATACATCACCTATTGGAGGTTGAAGCTTAGCAGTTTATTAGAAATATACACAATGCTTCTACACAAAAGAGCTCATCCAGTTGCAAGAACTATTTATCTTTCCCTTCCTTCTTTTCAGTCTAGTGCAGAGGTTTCCAAATGAGGATGGAGTTGCCCTTTTCCCTTCCCAGAGGACATGTGGCAATGTTTGAAGATGTTCTTGACTGTCATAACTCAGAGTGGGGCAGGCACCACTGACATTTAGATGGAAGAGATAAATGCTAAACAACCTATCATGCACAGGCCAATCCATGCGATCCACTTATCTGTCCAAAAATGTTAATAAAGCTGCAGTTAAGAAATCCCAGTCTTGTTCTTATCATTAGCTAAGTTCCAAACACAGTCCCTCTGAAATTTCATTGCATGCAACCTGGATGAGCTGTGCATACAATTCTTGTTTAGAACCAGTTCCAGCTGGCTTACTCTCAGTGGGAACAAACCTTGATGATAGCACATCACTCCCACCCCTTTCTTCAAGGCTGAAACAGGTTATACAAGGTAGAAACTGAAAATAGGAGAAATTGTCGACCGCCTTTTATAAATTGTAGCATTCATGGTTATTGCCTAGCTGGAATCCGGACCACAGCCCTCTCTCCTGGTTAGGACTTTCCCAAAAACCCTTAGCTTCCTCTCTTGCCTGAATATGGTTGGAAAACACTTGGTTCACGAAATTGAGGAGTCACTTTTGGTACAAAATTGGCACTTTGATTGATGCAACTTTGTTAGCTGTGATTGCAGTGTTGATCAATCAGGATGGAAGCCAACTTTGCTATTAGCTCCTTAGCAACAGTCTTTCAGTGTTATGAAATAAAGCCAGTTCTGTGGAAATGAGGGTCATTGAGATGTGTTTCAGAGTTCACTGGGTTTGTTCTACAGGTTCTGCATTTGGCTACTAAGCTTGTTAGCAGGCCTCTGTTTCTTCATCACCACCACAGAGGTGGTGCTTTCTGCCCCGCTTATTTCAGCAAGGGGGGGAGACAGTAAGAAGGCTGCTAACTAGTATCAAATACACCGAAGTTGCTCCCCAAGACTTCAGCATTTAGAAAATTTCTGCCTGATCTTAGTCTGTGGGTTTACACTTAAGAATCATTATTGGAAAAACTACTTTTATAACTGGAGCAAATCTGAAAAATAAGGCTAATATAGTGAAGCAGAATGCATATTCAAATGCATTTTCTGTTATGAAATGTGGTAGTAAATTGTAGGATGTTTTGCTTTAAATCACCCTTCCATAATTTTTTTTTTTTTGAGACAAGGTCTCACTATGCAGTTAGGCTGGCCTTGAGCTCACTTTGTAGCCCAGGCTGGTCTTGAACCTACAATGATCCACCTGCCTCAGTCTCCCAAGTGCTGAGATAACAAGTGTCCACCACCATGCCTGGCTCTTTTACATAAAAATATTAAAAACTAGTAACCCATATCAGTCCCTGAAATGTCTTTAAATATTTTTTGTCTCTTGCAACCCAATGCAAGGAAACTCTGCAAAGTCACCTCATATTATTTAGGAATATTATTATTACACACAACATATTGTACATAATCTGCACGTGTAACCTCACTGTGTTTTGCATGTTAAAAGGACCTTCCAAATGCTTTATCAACCCAGATAGTCTGCTATGAGAGGCAGATATTATTTGCCTAGGAGCACACTGGATTGTAAGGAGGGTAAGCAAGTACCCAGATTAGGGACTCAGAAAGATGGGCACCTGTGACCTGGGTGCTGATCTCCCTTCTGGGTTCAGTCACTGACCAGGCTCTTGGCTCTGTGTTAAACTGTGACACCCTAGGTGTCCTCACCTGCAATAAAAGGAAGATGGTAATAGAACCTCACAGACTCATTGGAGTAACTTAAGTGATTTGAGTGAGATATATTGGGAAGGGAAAAGTAGAAACAATAGTACTTGGTGGGCACTTTGGCCTGGGTAATCGAGTCATTTCTGGCACCACTACATGTAAATAGTGAATCTGTGCCATCCAACTTTAAGACAGTGCCATTCCCCTTCCCTGCCTCTGAGCAATGCCACCCCACTATCCTAATCCTCACGTGTGGGTGTCCAGACTCAGAAGACCAAACTAGTATTTTCAAACTTTCCTGTGCATTGACTCACCTGGGGAATGTTGTTAAAAGAAAAAGAGCAGGCTGGGCCCCCCTCCAGCTTTCTCGTTTCGTAGTTCAGATTTAAAGATCAGAATTTTCGTTTCCAACAAGTTATGGGTGACACTGATTCTACTAATCAAGTGACCACCTTTTGAGAACTACTGAGCTAAATATTTCCTTTTTCTCCCCACCTACCATTCATTACTGTGACTCCTCACTATTGGATACAGTTTGGCTGGAAAGTTTGCAAGCCAAACTCCCAGTATGAGTCTCTACCACATTTGTTTAGAGAATGATGCACCCCTAAATTCCTACACCCCCCAACTTCACAACCTTCACATCTTTTGGTCTTACAATGCTTTGCCCCTTACTGAACCCCTCAGCCTGCTGAGGTCTACCTGCTTTGAACCATACATCTTCCCATAATGACTTGCACAGTCTGCAGCAGGTTGGTCCCCAGAGTGGATTTACAAAGAACAAATGTGTCCTGTCCACTTCAAGAACTTCATCAGTAAGAGCCCTACATGACCAAGGATGATCTACGGTCGGCAAAGAGAATCAATTACGGCAGATGTTTTCATTAAGGTCATGTTTGCCTGTTCTGTGTTAATGAAAACTTGTTTGTTTCCACAGAGTTATCTTCTCATTGCAGGCATTTCTGCATCACAGTAAGAGGCATGTGTGCTTGCAGCCAAGGGATGAACCACTTACTCTTATATTATCTGACAGGTTTATCCCTTGGGGACAGTCTTTCCAGAATACCAGTTCCCACAGAGGTGCCAGAAGGGCAAGACTTACGCTGACAAATGATTATCTGTCGCAGCAGAGCTCCCAATGTCTCAAATTCCTGGGCTTCTCCCTGCAGGATTCAGGTTCAGATCTTTGACCCAGGACTCACTGTGACCGCTGAAGTCAGGCTATACGTGTCACCTTCTGAAGGAGCCTCACTCTAGGTACTCAGTCCTATCTCAAATTCTGTCTGAAAGGAGGGTGGGCCTTCCAAAAGGAGCACCCACAGAACAGTAGGAGTTGACCTCAGCACACCTATGCACTCTAGAAACATCAGAAACTCTTCAGAGAGCCGGTTTTGCCAAATATGTGAAGAAGAACACAAAAGATCACAAGACCTTGGAATTTGCCCCGCTCCCACGGTCCAGCTGAGAAGAAATGGGCAAGTCGGGAAAGTAGGCATCCCCAAGAGACAATAAAGAATGTCCACAGACTCTAACCAGCCTTGGAGATAGTGCATATTCTGGGGCATTGGGTTGGGCATGTCCAAGCCCCCAACACTTCTGCTGTGCTTGGACATACCATTCGTGTGAAAAGAACCCATTTCTGGAATTCACAAAAGGAAATAACATCATGTAGGCCCTCTGAGGGGTAAACTCTGGCTGTGTACTTCCCTCCATGAGCATCACTTCTCTGTTCTCTCACTTGTGACATAGGATCCTAACCTCACAGGGATAGGACAGAGCCCAACTGCTGCTGCTGCTAATAACAATGATGATGCTATCAGTTACGGTGGCACCAGCAGGATCCACAGCTGTGAGAGCACTAGTGCTGTGCCTACCTCTGCATTGTCCTCTGGGTTGAATAAGCCCTGCCTCACAGAGGTGCTGGGAGGTAGAAATGATCATGATGCCTGTTTTGCAGCAAGAAAGCCTCTCCACCCTCTGCCCATGCATACTGCCAGAGTCATATTTGAACTCAGCCCTGCATTTAATCATGATGTGACACTGGCCTGTGATGGATGGTAAAATTATTTTGGGTGAGCTTTAAATAATGTCTTGAATGCAAGATGATCTCTTTGCCAGGCCACAGCTTGCTCGCGGAGATTTGGGAGGATCACGAGAAGCCTAACTCTTCATGGCCTCGACTGCCTCCATTTTTTAAATTGGGGCGGGGGGGCTGGTTGGTCCCACACAAGTTCACTTTTTCTTGTTTCCCTCTCTTCCATTATGAAAATGAGAAGCATCTGGGAGCCCCGTGGGTTTCAAATAGGATTGCGAGTGTTGCTACCTCGGCTAACATCTAATTCACTCTGGTGGCAGACGGTTTCCAACCCACTGTTACGATCAATTTGGATTCCAGCTGCCATATGGAGCCAAAGCCGTTGGCTCAGAGGTGAGGGCTGGGTGTTTGCTTTCAGATGGAAGATACTCTCTCCCTGTGCTCCCCAGGAACCCTTCTATTGGGAGAGGAGCTATCTCCTTAGGAAGAAAACTTCGGTGTCTGTGTGGCAGAGTCTGGGCTTAGGTGCGACATAGTCCTCCCTCTAACACCCTTTGAGAAATAGGAAGCAAGTATTAAACAAATACTTTCTGAGCATTTGCAATGTGCCAGGTAGTGTACCAGGAGCCGGGAAATGCAGGGAAGTTAAGATTGATAGGATACCTGGACTTATTAGGGTTGGGAAAGGCACACAATAAGCAAGTCTACAAGATACAAGTAGATGATGGTGATGATTTTAATAATAAGGAGCAAGGAGAAAATAAGACTAAGTATGGAGAGCTTCAGGTCTAGGGAGGGATAGACTTTTTCATTAGGATGCTCAGAGAAGAGCTGGTAGAAGAGAGATACAAGCTGAGACAGAAATAGTAAACAAGATCAGTCTGGGTAATATCAGGAAAGAATATTCTAGGCAGAGGAGATCTTAAGTGCAAAAGTCCTTAGGGGCATCAATTCATGCTGAGAGAGTTTAAGAAATAGACATGAGGCTCAAAAGTTTGCAGGGGTGGTGAGCCTTGGAGATAGAGCACCAGCGGAGGTGGCTGGGGCCCCGTGGTCCTAGGGGACCCAGTCAACCAAGGCAAGGACTGCTTTCTGCACATTGAACATGTCTCAGAATCAAACTCTGAACTTTTCCAAAGCCAGGCTCAGGTTTGCCTCTTCCTATCTCCCTATCCAAATCTCACATAGAGCAGGGCATGGAGAAGAGTCTCAGAACAGCCTGAAACTTGAGAGTGTCAGTTAAGGAAGACTGAAGACCTCAGAGGTATATTTCATTGATACCAATGAAGAACTTACACTCAGTGAAAGGGTGGACTTCCTGGGTAGGGACTGAGCTTCCTACGGTAAGAGGCAGGAAGCAGGAAGGAGATGGACTGAAGCAGAAGGTGGAGGGGCCCTTGCCAAGACTATTGTTCGGAGGTAGGAGCCACAGTACTCTGCAACCGAGATAGGGATGCTCACTCATAATGGTAATTATAGTAATATTCCCATGTATTGCTCAGCCTGTATATGCCAGATTCTGCAGGTGCATTATCTCATTTAACCTTCCCAGAAACCCTACAACAAAGTACTATTATTATCTCCACATCCAATTGTGGGCACTAAACCCCTGATGTTTTAAGAACTAGATTCCTGGGGGGCATGTAGGGAGTCTGAGGCCGAGTTGAGATTAGAAATCTTTAAGAGGCTTTCCAGAAAATCTTGATGAGTAGAGTCCATGCTGTAACAGTCTATATCCTGACATCTGTCTTCTAGAATGAGTCCTACTGTGGACCATGTGTGTGGGGGAGGGGTCATACTCCCATAGTCTGTGCAGCCCTCTTACACGCATTGGGCTATAATATAAATAGAATTTAATAGAGCTCAGTGGAAAGAATGAATCAAAGAATGTTTATCCTCCAGCAAAGTCATTGTCCAAAGATCTTGTTGTGGCTTCTCAACTCACCCCCTTCTCACTTTATTTGAACAATTTGCTAGCCGCCAAAAGCAAAGGTTAAATCACGTCAGTAGAGAAGCAAAAACAAAAATTTACCAGCCTAGGAACCTGATGCTCCCATCATCTTCTTTTGTACTATTTTAAATTTTTAAATGAGCCCATAGCTGTCTGGAAGCTAAGACATCTGTCTGTCTGTCTGTCTGTCTGTCTGTCTGTCTGTCTATCATTTCTTTATCTCTATTATCTATACCACTAAGGGGCTGGTTCACAAGATTACAGAGATTGGCAAGATCTCCAAGGTAAGTCGTGAGCTGGAAAACTGATGATGTAGTTTTAGTCCGAGTCCAAAGGCCTGAGAACCAGGAGAACTAATGGCATAGTTTAAGTCCAACAACTGAACATCTAGAGACCAGGAAGAGTCAACATTTCAGTTTGAGTCTCAAAGCATGAAAAAGTCAACTTCCCATTTGGAAAGCATGTTTTTCTTTAGAAGAAGTGAAGGATTTAAAGAATAAGAAATGCCTTGTGCTAGAGAAATGAATGTTTCCTTGCTTCATCCAAAACACTTCTGCTTCTCCTGGCCTTGCCCCACTCCCGTCTCCTGCTCTCAACTTTCCTTGGTTGTGCCATGCCTGAACCTGCAGAAGCGTCCTTCTCCTGGAAGATCCGCTGGTGCTGAAACAGCCAGCTGGGAGCTGAGGCTGACCCGCTGCTGCAGCGTTTCTCTAGGTGGCCAGGGGCTGTCGGAGACTGAATAACAATGTCGCTAAGAGGATGCACAAGCTCTGAGCCCAATCTGCTTCCTTCATCCAGGATATTTGTCTGACTCCTCTGTGCATGTTCTTGGTGACTCCTGCTGACAGCCACAGAATTTTGGATCCTCAACAAATCTGTGTGATCATCCCAGAAAACATTCTTTTGAAACTCTTTCAAAAAGAAATGTTGGATATCAAGGTTCCTATCATTGGCTACATGTTAGAACTGGCAAGCCTAGATTCATAACAAGTCATCATCACAGCGTTTTAGAAATGTGTAGATGTGACGAACGGCCGTGTTTAATATTTACAAAGTTCTTAGAAGATGCTTCCATGTCCCTGGCTAAGTGTTCTTTGACATAGTTTTTGTTCTAACCACACAGCTATGTAGTGGAGTCTCTGTCTACCCTGTCACTTAGGTGAAGTTAGAGAACTTGCTGAAGGTCACACAGGAAGGAAGGATGTAGAACTGGTGTTTACCTGTGCCAATGACTCTATAGCCTGCTTCTCAGACTGGGAAGAGAAAGCTGTACAAAGATCCTCATATCAGGAGCCTCAAATCTAAATGTCTACAGACACTTGGCTGATAATACAAGCAACAAATATTGGAGGGTAACACACACACACACACACAAGAATTGTTATAAGAGATACATCCTCATGCAACAGCCTCAATATTGGGGACAGATTGCTCTGGGTACTGTGAGAACTGAACACCATATGTCCCAACTGAAAGGAACCAACTACTATTGTCCCTCTGCTTCCTGTAGCCATGCACCTAGCCTTCTGGTTTTCAGGGACAGTTGAAAACCTAAATTCTTATATGGAAACATTCAACTATTTAATGATGGCGAGTAATTGGAATCTCCTGGAACACCTGTTCACCTGAACAACATTCACATAGCTGGACATCACCTTTGACATTCTCAAGCCCCCTCATCTTTAACTTGGGGGAATTAGGGACCACGTGACTTGCTGAGGGGTGGGGTCACACAACAAATCTGGGACAAATTTGAACCTGGAGTCCGTGGCTCTTTCGTGAGAAAGTATTGCTGTTTCCCAGTGATGCACATCTCTGATGTCTAAAAAATTTTAAACTCAGTTTCTCCTAGGCCCTTGCATATGTCTCCAAGCATTAGATGGAGACCTGTCCTTCAGTGCATGGAGATGAAGGTGTAGGTGGAGGCACCCCTCAGGATGTCCAGCCAAGACTGTCTTTCTCATTGCTTTTTTTTTTTTTTTGCAGTTAGACCAAGTGCCTCCTCCTGTCCAAAGACAATGCCTGGTGTTCTCTTGTCCTTCTTGGATGTAGGGCCAGTCTACAGCCATTTGAAGTGAAGTGAAGGGGCTTCTTTCTAAGCATCTCTTTCCTACTACTCTCTGTTATCTTTAGGGTCTGCTGACCTCTAAAAGGAGTTTAGAAAGCCCAAGACAGCTCTGCCCAGATGGAGCTTCAGTAGCCAAATTCACTCCACAGAATCACAGTTCTGGAGCATGGGTGAAAGAAGCTTAGCTAGGTGCTAACTTAGCTGCCGGCCATGGCACAAGCTCTTGACATCCCTTGATTCTTGGAATTACCACTGAGGAAAGTGTATGAATGTCTCAGAGTTACTTCTGGAGTTGAGAGGAAGAGGTTCTTAAGGACTAGGAACTCAGGGAAACCTGCTGCAAGGTTGAGAATCCAGAAACACACAAGCATTTTGGTTCACTTGTTTTTACTATGTGAGAAAGAGAAGGAAAGTGGTCTGGCTTTAGTAAATAGAGCCATTTTCTCCTTAACAATAGAATTTTGACACAGCAACAGACCTCCTTCTTGTCCAATCCTGATTTGATAAGCAGACTCACCCTGTGAAGGAGGTAGGTTTGAAAACTGGCCCTGATCACTAGTTTGCCTGATACAGGAGGCGTGGGCAGTGAGGGTGAAACCACCCCCATAAATGTGTGCTCAGATTAATGGGTCTGAGGAGCACGTGCTGAGATAGAGGGGAGCAGGGGCTCAAGGGCACAGAAGCTCCTAAGGAGGAGTTTACTGTGCACCTGTCTCCTTGAGATATACAACGACATCTCAGCCGTCTCTCCCAGAGAGGAGAAGCCTAGCCAGGAAGGAGATCAGGAGGGAATACTGGCTTGCCAGAGGGCTCTGGGGACTCAAGCTATTTGGGCATGAGTCAGCATAACCCATCTCGAAGAAGGGGGCTTTCCGAAAGGAATTGGGAGTCTCCTGTCTTGGAGAGAAAGAGAAACTGTTTTCATACTAATAGACTGATGAGGCCCTGCTCACTTCTTCCTAGTCTGCCTTGCTTCAGCAGTGTTAGAAGCAGGATTCTTGCTTCTTGGTTGTTTCTCTAGCAGCTGAAGGAACTGTGCTGGCGCCTGACACTTAACCATCATGAAAGGCTCAGCGTGGTGGAGACGCATCCAGAAAGCCTTGGACACATCTAGATTATCTGCATGTCTGTAGTAGTCAATGTTTCCATCGCTAAGACATAATTCTAAATGCCCACACCTGAAAGGACAAGAGGTTTGGTGTGACTCACAGTATTGTGGGATTCAGGTTTTCCAGGGAAGGATCTCCCACACACAGGTTAGTGGAGCCTACCTGTCCTGGGCACACCAAAGCTTTGTTAATCCTTTCAGAGAAAACTTGGAGCAGAGAGTGGCTGATGGCATACTCAGAAGGCACTGGATTTAAGAGTCAGGACATTTAGTTCATATGCCACTTGTTAGTTCAACCTTTAGCAAGCCCTTTCCTCTTTTTCTGAGTTCTACTTTTTCAAAGACATGAAATATGAATGGCCATACAACTTGAATCTCTAAAGTCCCCTACTATGTCACTCCTCCTAGGCACTACCGTTCACTCCTCTTACAATTGTCCAACTTCCTAGCATGGCCAGTGCGCCCTGTGGGATGTGACCCTTGCCCACCTACCACAGCAGCTGTCTCCTTCCCTCTCTGCCTGAGCTCTGCCTAGCTCCCTCCACCTCACACCTTCACAGAGCAGGGTAGCCCCTCTACTTTGTTGTCCTCTGGCCTGTTCCACTCCTCCCTGCTAACTTGTCTTCCGCCTCCAGCTCTCTGCTTCAGTACCATTTATTTAGGGACTTCTTCCCTGAATTTCCTGTTCAGTTTAGACTCTTCTCCACATCCTTTGCTTAGACACATGGTAAAGAAGATGTGCACATGTGCAATTATTCCCCCAGTAT
Organism: Dolichotis patagonum; assembly: GCA_004027295.1. NCBI lineage: Eukaryota > Metazoa > Chordata > Mammalia > Rodentia > Caviidae > Dolichotis > Dolichotis patagonum. Next base: position 41,955 of record PVJX010003014.1, on the reverse strand, counting down.
TTTTCTCTACCAGATTGTAATCTCAATTCAGTTATGAACCTTGCCTGTCTTCTTCACGACTCTGTCTCTAGCACTGGAACCCAGAAAGTCTAAAAACTGGAAGTACTAGGTGATTATTTGTGGGGGAAAAAAGGGCTGCATGTGGTAATTCAACTCTGGCTTCAGAATTAGTAAAGGAAGAGAACAGAGCTCTTGTTGGGCTAAGGAAATCAGCAAACCCTGGCTCTCTTGGCTTGTAGGGAATCGCAATACCTTACATGATATCTATCTTCACCTTAGATCAGGCAGTACACCTGTGATGTTGGTGCAGTGTGAAATCAACTCACCTGGATATGCAAGAAATATCAAGAGAGATGCTAATGGGAGAGATGTATTCCTTTTGACTTGTGGAAAACTCTCCCTATAGAACCAGGCATAATCAACTAGGTCTACCAAAATAGTGAGAAGAGAGACAGGAGAGTGACAAACAGAAGCGGGGCGGAGGAGGGAGGGTGATAGGCAATCCATTTTAATGAGTATTTATTGAACAACTGCTATCTGCCAAGACAGCGTGTTTTGCCTGCAAGTTGTTGATATAAAGGTAATGGTGGTAGTTAATACCTAATGCTCAAAGACTAACAATTTACCCAAATGAATGTTAGTCTTAGGTGTTAGAATGAGATTTGAGTTCATGTGAGTCTAAAATTACAGAGATATATGGCTTCATGTCCCAGAAGAAAACAATGTCTGCTACCCATTGTCTCTTAGCCATTATTAATTCAGGAGGTTTACAGTCTCACTTGGTCCTACTTATTTCAGTGAGAACCTGGCTAGGTGGCTGGGTGGAGGAACAGAAATGTGAAGTATGTGACATAGAACAGTCCATGGCAGCAAGAATAGTTTTTAATATGAGGGGCCAACATCTGAATGTGAGACATGGCCTGCTTTTCCACCTCGATGTGTTTCTGCATCAAGGTCACTTCTTCCTTTGCCACAGTTCCTCCATTTGTAAAGTGAACGGCGTTCCTTCCTCAGAACTCATACACTTTGTAGGATCAAAACTTCTGGGCCTCGAGGGAGGGCCTAGGATCTGCCTCACCCTCTCTGTCCTGTCTTGATATCTTGTACACATCTCCTCCCACACAGCCAACAGGGGCTGGTTCCAGGGATTCTCTTCGCATAGGATCACCCAGAGCTGTTCATGTTTGTTCAAGGCCCCACATAGGTCATGGAGGAGCAGGAATTCACCTACCTTTCTTCAGGGTCCCTGCCCACTGCCCTGCAGCCTGGCCTTCTGCCTGCCTTTAGCCAGGGAGCAGAGGGGCTCTCGTGGCCCCCAAAATATTTCATGCTGCTCAACTGTCAAGCTAGTGGTAGGCCTCCTTCCACTTGCCCAACCCAGCAGGCAACTCCAGGGGTCCTGAACGCCCCAGCCAACTGGGTAAAATTGCTCATCAGTTTGTCCCCAGCTCAGATAACTAAGGACCCAGGAACCGTGCACCCTGTCTTGTATTTGGGTGAGACTCCTACTTGTTATGACGCTGGCTATCACTGTAATTATTAATGTATACGATTTTCAAACCCAGACACTGAGGCCTACAAAGCTGGGTAGTTTTCCTATGCCCATCTGCTGACTGCAAACCTGTGATTCTCTATCTGGTGGCTTTTCTGCCAAAGTCACTACTCTATTAGCTAAACTTTTTTCATCCCTGCTCCATCTATTATTTCTTGAAATACTTAGCCTTGGGACAGCCCTAGAGTAGTTGTTGGCAAATTTTCTTACTAGACAGGATTCATATTTATTCATTACTGCCTAAATGTAGATAAGTCTGCTCCTAAGAAACTAGCTAGGGGGATAATTCATGAACGCATGAGTGGTTTCAGGCATTTCTTCATTTTTTTTTAACAATGTCAGTCACCCACAGTGTGCTGGGGACTGTACTAGGAACTGGAGAATAAAAAGAGATCAAGGCAGCCTCCTGCTCTCTTGATGCTTATTGTCCTTTGGCATTGAGTGGGAAAGATAAATTAGGGTTAAACCCACTGATAAGAAAAATTGGGGTTAAACCCACTGATAAGAAAACTCAGGTAGTGATAAAGTGCTGGAGGAAGGTGATACAAGGCGGCAGCAAAGGGTGACAGTGGAGAAAAATTAGCTGGACTTCAGGGTTCCATGAAGAAAATTTCTCAATCACATCTTGATTTAGGGGAAGAGAGGACTAGGTACATGACTCTGAGGCAGGAATAGGCAAAGGAGGTTGGAAAAGTACTGCACAGAGGCCCATGTGGAAGAAAATAACTCAGGAAAATGAGGGGGACAATGGTAGGCAATGTGGCCATCAAGGCTGGTGCTACAGGGCTTTAGAGACCATGGTAGCTTGAACAGAAAGCTATAAAGACTCCATTTAACTGTAGAAAATGGGGTTCTGGCTTATAAGTATAATATGAATTCAGAGAGGGAGATGGTGGAAGGCAGGATCATGCTGGAACATGTCCAGCTTGTAGGAAGAGGAGGACTTGAGGGTACGAAATGCTGCAAAGTGATGGAGGTCGACTTGGAGGAAGGAACTGACCATGTGTGTTGTGGAAGGAAGGGCAGGAATCGGAGAAAGGGCGATTTGACTGATTAGAAGACAATGGAAGAACAGCATGCAGGCGTATTAGAGAAATCAAGGCAGTGCCTGTCAAGGATGAGATGGGCGATTTCTCTGAAATCCAAAGTGAGGTTCTGGGTTTCCTTCTAAGGTGTCTCTGTTGACCCAAGATTCTTTATCTCCCATCCCTTATTCTGCAGAAGAAATAGCCTGGTTAGAAAATATCAAGTAGCGAAGGATCAGAGCTAAAAAAAAATCCTTAAATCTGATCAAATCCAACCACACCCCCGGCTGTAGGCAACACTGGTGGTCCACACGAAGGTGACCAGAGTGCTGGGTCTCTCGCCTTGATCCTGCCTAGGTCTTCACCAGGAGTCACTGGGCTCTGCATCCTCCACACACCTCCCGTGGGTGGGACGGAGATGTGGGGAAGATCTGCCTGTTTTCTTTCTGGTCCGTTTCTCCTGGCAGACCCATCCCACTTTGTCAGATGGTGCTGGGGAGGAGAAGTAATTTAACTGCTTCTGAACACCGAGTACCGCTCTTCACACACTGAACCCACAGCTTGTGTATTAGCTCAGAACAGATTAGAAGGGGCTGCAACTAGAAAACAAATGTCAGCCTCTGAACGGAAACTTAATTGCAGAAAATGAATCTATTTCCAACATTTCCCTCCCTACCCCTTTAGCAACCTCTTCTGCGAAGCCTGCTGCCAGTCACATTGACCCGTTTCTTTTGTGATTCTCACAGAATCTTCAAGGTCATTTAGCCCTGATCTGTTGTCACTACCAGAAATGAAGCTCATTTGAGGGAAGTGGGGAGCGTGGTGTGTGATTTAGTTATTGAGAAATACAACACGAAGTCTTCCTCGCCTCTAGGATTTCATCCTGCATCTTCAGTCTTCCCGTCTACACTTCTCCCTGTCATTATCCTTCCGCTGGGTTGATGGGATTGATGCTTTGGAATGATCAATCAGCTAGAAAGGACTAATAGTAAGATCTGAGAATGAAACAAAGTCAGTAGCAGGCAGGAATGCAATTGTAGATTTTAATGATGCCAGAAGAGGGAGTTTTCATAAAGCTGAGACTGCACCCCGAAAGATCAGAGGAGACACCATACACAATGCTCCTTGTCTGCTTGACAAATGGTAACTGTTCCTCTTTGATACAAATTTCTAATGAATACAAGCTGGGAACCTCCCTTTACTCACAGTGCAAATGGCAGAGAAAAGTGCATGGCAGGAGCAATTTGGCCCATAGATACACTTTTTCTTGGCAAGTAGCATTTTTAAGAAATAGAATGTGAGAGTGTTTAAAAGAATCTTGGACTCACTAGTAAGCCAGTGGCCTTGGTTTTCCATACTGCACAATTCCCAGATCTCTTCACTCCCGTTGGACATCTACACGGCTCTCAGAGATGTTCGAGCTTGTGAACTGCACCATTGTACATGCTGATCTTGCCTTATGACAAACACCGAGGATCTGCTATGTGTCTGGCGCTAATATCTATTAGAAATAATGGACATGTTCTTTTATTCATTTATTGATTCAACTGGCATCCACTGGGCACCTGTCATTTGCAAGGTATTAGAAATAGAGCTCAAGTCCCTGTTTCAAAGACGGACACTGAATCACAGGAAGATGTGATAGTGTGACCACCATAAAATACCAGAGGGCCATGGGAATGCATAAATAGTATATGGCAGTGGTACCTTGAATGATGATTCAAATAAGAAAATATTATATGACCTCAGAAAGTCAGAAGAAGGTCATTGAAAGCTCAAAGGCGCTCACCACTTGTGTGTATGTGCATGTGTGTCTGTGTGCGTGGTTGGGTGCAATCCAGCAAGACTACAGGAGAGGGAAGCACAGGAGGATTGGATTTCTGCTCTTGGCAGTAGTGATGGGAAAGGCCATTCGATATGGAAAAGCTACATGCACAAAGACAGTGAACCAGGAAGGCAAAAGACACATGGCAAGCAGGTTTTGATAGTCACAGTAGCTGCTGTGAGTGCTGGGTACTCTGTGGAGCGCACCTCATGTGTATCTTACACAGCGTTGACAACAGGCTTCCGCAGCCTATGCTATTTTAACACTCAATTAAAAACGTGGAGTTCATCCCGGGCTTAGACTAGAGTAACCCGGCTGAGGTCACCGTGTGAGACAGCGCAGAGGTAGAAATGAACTTCAGGTCCATCCTGCATTGACACAGGAACCTCTCCACTGCCAAGCCAGCCCTACACCCCTGTGGGTCAGGAGTCCCCCTCCCCAGAAGGTTTTAGGGCTACACTGTTGCCTACTCCTGAGGACTGGAAAAGTCATCTAACCTGAAAATCTTGTTCATTCTGTTCCCAAGCAAACTGAGAAAAGAAGAGAATCTCTCCTTTTCTTTCTTTCTGTGCTTCTACTCCTGAGTTTTCTCTGAAGCTTGATGTTCCAAGGGGTGTAATTAGCAGCCTGGCCTGTCTCAGTGAGTGCTGAATTACACTTCTCCAGTATTTGATGCCAAGTGCCAGTTTAGCTGAAAGGCTGACTGATAAATACCCCTCTAGAGGGAAGGAACTGTAGAAAAGCCTAGATCTATTGGCAGATACCAAGGCAAAAAAAAAGTCCTTAGAAATGCAAGCTGACACATTACCTGGGGAAAGCAAAACATCCAACTAAGGTAGTAAATGCTTCAGTGAACCTTGATAATAACAGTTTGAAAAAATCTTGCATGTTCAGTTTCATCTCATAAACCCCTTGTGAGTGGAATGAATCAAGATTTCGTGCCTGGAAATATAACTGGTGAGGACTCAGCTGCTGACTGACTATCAGTGGCGCTTACTCCAGAACCAGACAAAAATACAATGTCCAGTTCTGGAGTAAGCATTTGGGTCAAGATTTTCACTTCTCCCTGTGGGACCCTGGACAAGTCATACATTTTCTTGGGCATCTAAAAAAGCAGGGTGCTAACTTCCCAAACTGAATGCAATGACCATGCTTAATCAAGGTTCTGACATTTATCCAACCCCTATGGAATGCTTATCGGTGCCTAAGGGGAAGGGATATATATATATATTTTAATTTGTTCAATATTAAACATTCTAGGGCAATGCAGGGTTAATCATCCCTTGAGGTTAAGAAAAGATCTAATCCTCACCAATAAGGTTCCAAAACTTGTTACCCTGACCCCCACCATATGAGCTTCCTGACTCTGACAAACCTTAGTATTCCACCCTACATCAGCAGTACGCATACACATGACTGCTCCCCTGGTAAACTGACGCTTCCTTGGGGAATAGGGCTCTGGTGTGTTCACCAGTTCATCTCTGCCCTCTCTTCTTCTCCCTGCTTTCTCCAGTCCTTCCCCCAGCCCAGGCATCTAAATGCAATGCATTTCACATAACAGACATTCCAGCAAAGCTCAATGTATAGAACCCGTTAGTTTGCACTCCATCTCCTTGGAAATAGCTGGTGGAGTCCTCTGCACTGAGAGTGAACCATTTCTACTCGTGTGATGTTGGAGAGAAACCTTAACTTTTGGACTCCTATTCATTATAGGAACATTTTGCATCACTCCTTTGCTCCTGCCTCTGCTGACCACTTAACTGGCTCCACAGCTGCAGAGCAAAGCGTGGCCTTATTTCTCTACCACTTTAATGTTTCCAGTCGGCTCTGTCTTCTCCTTTGGGATCACTGGTGTCTTCAATGAGATAAATTACTCTGTGGTGAAATTTCCAGCATGCCCATATCTGACCGTCTCAGCTTTAAAAGTCTTGTTGATAAATCTTGGGTTAATCAGTTACCATTGCTGGACATCATTTTCTTTAATTATCAAATAACAATATTCATGCTATCCACTTAGAGATTCCACAGGCCTGATTGGTGAGCAAGACCTTCTGGGTAATAAGCAAAGGGACATCAGAGGAATGAAGAAATTTCCAAACTTTCCAGAGATACCTGCTATCCCCCTTTCTGCCCTACTGCGTGAGCCAGTGGATTATAAACTGCCTAAGAGATCGCATGCGCTCTCCTATGCACCCCAGGCTCCTGACACATAAGAAGACCATAAACAAGCTTTGCAATGCAAACACCAGCTCTGGAATTCTGCGGCAGCCTTGAGACCAGGTCCTGAACAGCAAGACCCTGTGGAAAACTAATGATTTCTCCCCCGCAGACCTGCCTAGCCGAGGGCCCTGTGGAGTTCCGTTGGCGAGCACGTGCTCTCCATTCTCCACATGTCACTGGGCCTTCCTCTGCCCTCCCCACTTTACAGTCTCCCAGTCAATCTATTGTGCATCTGGCTCTCTGTGTCTCATCTCCTGGGTCCCTGTCTGCACTGCTGCTGAGGCATTGTCTGCGATGCCTTCCGTGTGAAAGGTGATTCACAGAAATAAATTGCATTGTGTTTTAGGTCCCTGGCAGTCTACCTTTGTAATCATATCTGCAAGGGACTTCATAATAGCTTGAGGGCCTTAGTGTCAAATCCAGGGACTCCAGCAGCTTCCAAATAGATAAATGCCACAACCAAATGCACATTCAGCCTGTGGAGTTGCAAGTCGGAGGTGAGGAGGGAGGGAGGTGTTGTGCTATGAACCCAGCACGCTCCCAGCCTTTTTATCTGCAGGTTGATGGAAACCAATCGAAGGATGAGAGGTGGTTTTTTATTTGTTTGTTTTTAATAGCCACTGGAAAGCTAAGACTTGTTTAACCTTGCCTCAGCCAGCACCTTGTGCTCTTGCCAGCCCTGTGACTAGAATAAAGGGAAAGTTCAGAGGGTCACCTGGGGGGAGACACAGGACCACCAGAGACTGGGGGATGGTGCAGTGATTGACAAAGAGGAGCTGGCAGAGACCTGGGAGGCTGGGGCATTGATCCGTTTGTATTATCACTCAGGACAATGGAGCAGGGGGGAACATGGAGCAGGAGGCAGACTGGGGACTCCTTGGTGGTGGGTGAGTACCGACAGGAGGGGAAGGAGGAGGAAAGCTGATTCTCCAAAACCACTCAAGACATGGTGCAGAGTTGGGGAAACTGCTTCCTGGAGCACATTATCCAGAAGTGACCCCAATCCTGGGGGCATCTGAAATAGTCTTAGTGAGACTGTGTTTATATACTATGGAATTTAGTCATTTCAGGTACATAGTCCCTGACATTTTAAGGTAATATGTTGCTTAGATTCTGAAAAAAAAAGACGTAAGCAGTGTAAAGCCACGATGACGAGTAGGGAGGGCGGGCAGCAAGAGTGGGGGCTTTTTATTACTGTGTCCCCAGGGACAGATTTCAGCCTCAGCCCTACAGGTACAGCCTCTGCACCTGTAAGGGTCACCCTTCCCACAGGCTCAGGTGACCTCAAGTTGTGGCTCTCGGTCAGCTCACAGGATGCACGCACAGCTGGGGGGTAGAGATTCCTCTGGGAAGTCTCCTAAGGCCCTAAAGATTTACAGTTGGTTCCACTGGAATTTTCAGAGCATTTCATGGGTCCCAGGGCCACCCTCCACCACCTTACGTGTGACGCATACCGTTGCACAGCACGGCCCTGTTTCCCCTTCACGTAGGTCTCTACCAATTGATTTAGAGACCATGCTCCATTCCCCTCAGCGATCAGGAGCCACTTCCTACAGCATAAGAATAGGAGATCAATATAATCTTCCTCAATAGCCAGCTTCCTCTGGATTGTCTGTGATTATCATGTCCTGCAAGCCTTCAGGCCACCTAGCCTCCTACTACTAAAATGTCCTAAGCTAGCACTGATAATCACCATGAAATCACTCCTCATGATGCCCACTCTAGGTTGTGTTCCTAAATTACTGTCCATCAGAACATCTTGGAAGAAAAGTATCTGAACTCATACACTTATACTTAATATTCTTTTGGTCCTGACCAGTTAATTACCTTTTCACAGGCTTGAGTAAATTGCTATTACCTAAGTTCAGTCGTTCTCCTCTCTTCATGAGCTCATCATATCTGTGCATTTACTTCCTTTTTTTAAAAAAATAAAATTTCATTTTAATTCATTTCTTTAGAAAGAAAACATACCAACTTTATAAGGAGAAACACCAATACTACTTGTCATTTATGGATGGAAACTAAAAATACAATAGAATAATATCATTATATTCTAGTCATGTGCCATTGTCTACAGAGAGCTGTGAGCCTGATTCTAGCTCTCCTTTTGCTTAAAGGAGAAAAGAAAGAAATGGCAAGGTGTACAAGATAGTAATTGCTAGAAAAGTCGTAGTAGCTGCACAGAACTGAGTCTCTCTCTCTCTCTGTGTCTCTCTCTCTCTCTGTCTCTCTCTCTCTCTCTCTCGATGAAAGGAATAAAAGGAAATTGAAAATGGATATAATTTTTCATTGTAAGTCTGTTCTTTAGTGGTGCCCTCACTTTGAGAAATTCCCCTCACCATGCCCTGGTCTTGGGCTGACTGTATAATTAAATTACTGTGTGACTGTCTTACTTCCTGAGCCTCATTTTGCACCTCTGCAGAAAGAAGTCAATGAGTTGTAGTGCAGAATCCCCTCACACCTGAGTTTCTGAAATGTCACATGTGGACAAGTTGCATTGGAATTATCCAGATAGGTAACTGGGTTAGAAAATGCTATTTCCCAGGCTCCACCTTAGACATTCTGGGTAGAGAGCTCTATCATTTGCCATGTCATTCTCGTTTGTCCTGCTGACTCTGGGGTATAGTAAAGCTCAGGACCATTGCCTTAAGGCCATGTGAACACCTGCAGGGCGACACTGAGTTGTTTGTAGGAATCAAGGAATCACTCAACTCAGAGTTCAAGTTTGAACCCAGGCCTCCACTCCAGTTTTCACGTGGGAGCAGTGAGGAGGCCAAAACGGGCAGACTCCAAGTCCCCTCCATCCTGTGAACAGGGTGCTGAGCTGCCTCCTTCAAAGATCCTCTGAAAACTCCAAGCTCAACCTTGGAGTTTAAGGAGGTTGAAGGTGAAGCTGTCAGAATGACAGCCGTTATCCGTGACTTGTGTTTTTTCTTGTGGAAAACACAGCCAGTGCTCAGGGGATGAGCCCCCAGAGCCCCTGTCCACTCTATCTTAACAGTGTCCATCCTCCAGTAGGGCCAGCCCGCCCAGGCCAGCATCTGCAGAAACGCTAAGTGAGATCTGTTAGGAAGTCAGCTCGGGTCCAGCTAGACAGTCAGGGAGGATGAGCTTTATGAATACCAAGTGGACCAAAGCAGACTGCAGTGGGATCTCTCTGGCTTGGCTTAACCCTTCTCACCCTGGGTGCCCCGCACTGAGCTCTGTGCTGTGGGTGCCTTTCTAAAACTCTATCCCTCCCAATGAAATACATACACGGGCCATCCAGAGCCTGAAAATCAAGCATGTCAGCCTGCCCTTCATGGCCCCTCGGATCATGCTCAGCTTTAACCTCTCTGCCTTGACTCCCTCCCTAAACTGACCTTTGGTTCACTGGCCAACAGAGGGATTGATTCATTCACCAGTTATTTTTGAAATAAACATACTGTGCTTGGCTCAATATTAATTATTGAAAATACAGTGAGTGCTAAAATCAACAGGGCCTCTGTTCTCCGGAAATGTAAAGGGAGAACCTTAACTAAGTAGACAGATAAACAGGACCATTCCAGATGGAGAAAAGTCCTTCGGAGAGAAAGTGTAGAGTGAAGTCGTAGCAAGTGTCCTGGAGAAGAACCAATCCTGAGGAAACTACAGGAGAATATTCCAGGGAAAAGGCAGGACATATATAGGACTTGGAGGCAGGAAAAGGCTCGGAGGACTTGAGGAGCTGAGTGAAAACTGGTGTAGCTAGAGTCAAGTAAGAGAAGGGAGAATGGAGTGAGGGGACAGGGGAAGACAGGCAGCGTGGGGAGCCTGCAGGCACTGTGGGGTCGTGATTCCCACGTGTGAGCCATAGTTGTGCTGGTGCAAAAGGGATAGACCCTCCCTCAGGAGCATATCACCTGCCTCTCCGCCTTCCCACCACCTTGGTTTTGGATGCTTTTGCCTGGAACAGCTTGATCCTTTGTATTAGCATAAGCAAATGCTTTCTGCATCCTTTCATTGCCAACTCTTACACAAGCATGTTCCTAAACACCACATTTATGCTGTCTCCCTCCTCTGACACTTCATCTCCTGCTAAACTTCATTTACGCTTCCTCTTTCATGATCACTCCCAGGGTTAGCCTGGAGTCTGCAGGTGCCCTGTGGGACCTAATATTTGAAGACCTCCTTCTTCATGCCAATCAGTACATGAAAAACTTTATATGCACCATTTCATTTGTTATGCCACTCTGATAAGATAGGTATCACTAGCCTCCTTTTACAGATACGAAACCAATGTCAACTTACTTTTTAGCACAGCACAGAGCTGCATGAGCCAGTGTCACCTTCAAATTGTCCCCTATAAACCTGGCGTGGCCACTTGCTCGTCCTTAGTGCTGAGTTTCCTAGGTGTCTGTGTCTCAGTATGTGTTCTGCTGCTAACACCACAGACCTGGGAAGTGATGAACAACACCAGTTCGTCTCCGGGTTCTGGAGGGTGGAAAGACCGAGAGTATCCTCCAAAGCAGGAGGAAAGAAGTGAGTAGAGCAGATCCCTCTTTCCTAATCGTCTCTTCGAGGTTTTACCTCTTCATATCTACACCAGGGCAATTAAATTCCAACACATGTTTTGGAGGGGACATTTGAACCATGACAACTTTTGTCCTCTGATAGCCCCTAGCTCTCATATAGGAGGAGAAAGTCTCACCATGGAAGTATTAGACAGACACCCAGACCTGCATCCATTCTGCTGGTAAGTTTCAGGCAGGAACATGATTCCTTAGTACCTGTTTCTCTTCAGCCCAACCTGCTGTGTCCTTCTGAGTCATCCTGGGCCCCCTCCTAGGAAGCAAGTCTTGAGAGTGAACCCTTGCCACCCTATGCTTTGGCTGAAGTATGTACTCCAAGGCCCTGATGTTCGCTCAGTAGCTTTAACCAAAGAGTAAATCCAGTTTTTCAATCGCAAGACATGGAGTTTCTGGAAGTCTGAATTTCATACCCCTTTACTTCTTACTCATTCTGGGAGGCATCCAAGGCCCTCTCTTCCTGTGCATTACTCAGCACCTGTGGGGTCAGCCTGGACCACAGTGCTTCCTTCCTTCTGGAGGAATTTCAGGGAGGGAGGAGGTGTCACTTTACAGCCATGGACTTACCGCCGTTGTAATAAAGGGCATCCCATGGGAATGGCTTGACAGCAGCTAGCAGCAGTGGGCAAGGCACTCTGTGTTCACTTTGCTGAGAGCAGAGTCTTCAGGAGCAGCCACAGATCAGGGCCTAGAGAGAGAAGTTTCATGTTCCAGACCTCTGGTTTACAGAAGATACAGTACAGTAAACCAGCACTCAGTCCCAGCCCTACTCTTGGTGAACACCGTTTCATTTTCTAGGATTTGCGTCATTATGCATTCACCAAAAAGCCTTTCTTAACCAATCTTCCTTTCCACCGGCTGGTCAGGAGACTCCTCACTGTCGCCATAACGCCTTCCTGATCTTTTCGGTTATCACACTGTACCACAATAGTCACTAGATCATGTGCGCACCGTATAGGAATTAACAGAAGCAGGGTTACAACCAGCAGACATGGGTCACCATCACAGTTCTCCCCTCTTCTAACTGTAACAGTTGCCATAATGTTATATTAAACATATACAAAGCGATTAGCACAAGCTGTGGGTCATACCTTTTCTTAGTCACTTTGCACTGCTGAGATGCAATCCCTGACACCCACAGCATAGAGGAGGAAAGGTTTACTCTGGCTCATGTTGCTATCCATGGTCCACAGGGTCCCAAGAAGAGACAGAATGGCACAGGGGCCTGGTAGAGGAAACCGTTCGTGTCACACTGGTCAGGAAGCAGTGCAAGAAGGAAGGAGATAAGGAGGGAGACGCACCACTGCACCACTCCTAGTCACACCCCAGTGACTCCCCAGCTCTTCCTACCAGACCCCACGCCCTAGCACCCAGTAAGCTAGAGACCCCCTGAGATCCAGCGCCTTCCAAAGCCCTGCCCCTGAACACACGAGGCTTTTGCGATGCATGGAGATATGTACATGAAACACTCATTACTGTGATGGCCACAGTGCCTAATATGATGCCTGACAGCCATTGGCAGAGGTGATGGGGAGGAGGCCATGATGCCACAGTGTCACCTGGCAGTGGGAAGGGATGGTGGGCAGGCTCTCATTATGACAGCACTGGTGGCGTTGTAATGGTGGAGCGGTTATGTGGCAATGGTGGTGATGTCTAGTAACGAACCAGTGCTGGTGGCGGTGCTGCTAGCGATTACCTCAGCACGGTCTCTGTACTGATGTGATGGTGGCAACGTAGTGGCACAGTGCCATAATGGTGGTAGTGGTGTGGTGATATCATGGCAATGAAAAACAATGGTAACAATGAGCAACTAACATTTTTTAAGAGCTTACTCGACGCCTGGCCTTGTACTATTTGCATATATCTGCTTTCATGCTTTTAACGTCTTCCTGATTCTACCAGTAACCCTCATGGATAAGCAAATAAACTGAAGTTTCAGAAGTTATGTAATTTGTCCAAGATCCTACAATTAAAGATCAATTCATGTTTGGACATGGGCTGTGTGACATCACCTCATATAGGTAAAAAACCCAATTTATTGCTTATTGGTAAGGAAGGAAGGAAGGAAGGAAGGAAGGGAGAGAGGGAAGGGAGGAAAAAAGGAAGGAAGGAAGGAATGAGGGAGGGAAGGAAGGGAGAAAAAAGGAAAGAAGGAAGGAGGGAGAGAAAGAAAGAAGGAAGGGAAAAAGAAAGGAGGGAGGGAGAGGAGGAAGGAAGAAAGGGCCTTATTTTCAGAGCATGAGATTTCCTTTCCAAAAAAACAGACAATAGCCATAGCTAAAAATCAAATGAGATAAAATAAGTCAAAGCTTCTTGAACACTATCAAGTCTTCTCCGTATCCGAAGACCGAATTAGCAGCAGCAGCTCCATAGGGACTCTTTCATGCATTCCCCAGACGCTTGGTTTTCTGTCTGGCCCTGGGAATAGAGTGAGTAAAACAAACTGTGAAGTTCTTGCCCTGTGGAGCACCCAGTCCAGGGAAAGACACTGAGCAGACAATAAGTAGAATTTAGTGCTGCGGGGAAGATAAAGCATGGAGGGCTAGGGTGCCCTCGTCGGGGTGGGGTCTTTGTAAAGGGATGGACAGGGGAGGGCCCATGGCAGAGCCTGAGTGACATGAGCCAGGAAGATGTTTGTAGTCTGGAGAAGCACGCTCCATATGTCACAGGAGAGCTCAAGAGTCAAATCAGGACTGTTGAGAAGCAGCGATGAGAATGCTGGGAATCGGCTTGCACAGAAGCCCTAGGGCCTGCTGCCAACAGAGACTGCAGAATCAGATTCGGGCTTTTCCCTGGAAACTCCTCTAGCACTGTACCCAAAGTCTCAGTCAGGCCATGATGTCCTGGAGGAGCCGTCTGGAAGCACGGCTCCCTTGGCGACAGGCAGTAGCCATGGAGGACACAGCCTCCACTCACTATTCAATGGTCCATGGGCAAGGTCACACAGTTCATCTGTGCCGGGGGTTTTCCTTCTCCCAGGTGAGAGACCAAGCACTGTCAGGGATTCTCACCACAACAACTGGAGAAGCTCAGCTCCACGAAGGTCTATCACAAGGCAGCGCATCTAAATTTACCCTGATCTAAAATGAAGCTGGTTGTACATTACTCAGGTTTAGAGATGATGTAGAATTGCACAGGATTGCAAGCAGAAGGGGAAATGACTAAAGAAATGATCAACTAGACCTTAAAGGGCTTAGAGGAATAGGTAAACCTACTCATGAGAGGAGATTTAATTTAGATAAACCTAAGGAAGGGTCTCTGGGAGATGCTGAGGTCAGGAGAAAGCAGACAGGAAATGGCAGCTAGTTAGATGGAAGGGGCATGGAAAAAGCTCTGAGGACACTGGTGGAGATGTGGCCATCTGTATGATGATAATGGGAGAGGAAACAGGCACAACATTACTGGACAGTGCAGTTTCTTCTTAGAATAAAATCGGAGCACAGACAGTTTGTGGGAAAGCACACCAGGATGGGAGTTCAGAGGCCACAGTCCATGCCTGACTCTGCTTGGAGCTGCCTTGGTGCTTTTGATTTTTCTGACCTTTAGCTTCTTCTGCAGTGACACAAACTGTAGCTCTTGGTGCGAGCATCCTTGGTTCTCTTGTGTTGAGGGAGGGCATCTTGTGCTTGAGGAGTCTCGCACTCCATCCCCACCCCGTCCCAGCAGACAGGGGAACAGCAAAAGACAAGGATTTGCCACAAGAGGCCTTACAAAAGGGCAATCGTCTTGGAGATGGATCAGAGGTCCAGGTAGCTTCAAAGGCATTGAAAGACATTGAAAGTTTGCAAATAGCAGAAGGATGACAGTCACGATCATGCAGTATAACTGGGTTCTACTAGTTGTTGTAGGAAAAATAAAAGGGAAGATTTAAAGTGGCTGAAGGGTGAGTGCAATGTGGAATGATGACTGAGTTACTGACTAGGACAAATCACAGGCTGGGTGCATTTAGGGACCAGGGTGAAGTCTGGGTAACTGTAAAGTGGGGTGGCTATCTAACATCAGGAACGTGTGTACACTGCTGTAGTCTTTAGCATTCAGGGGCAGCCTAAGGAGAGAGAACCCTGAGTTTGTCCAGTGACTCAGATCCTGGGTTAACTAACCACTGTAGCAACCTGAGAACGAAGTGCTTAGGAAGCTTGGTGTGCGGAGTTAGCAAACAAGACTAAGTACTTTAGATGCTGTGGGCCATAGTGCCTCTATAACAACTACTCAGTTCTGCTAAGAGTAAAACCCACTCTGACACTGGCAATATGTAAATGGACGAGCATGTCCGTGGGCCAATAAAGCTTTGTTCACAAACCAAAGCAGCTAGGTTTGGCCCCCACACCGTACTCTGTTGACATCTGTTTAAATACATGAGCTTTCTGCACCTCAGTGACCTCCAACTGGTCTCATTTTATGAGTGACCCCTCCACGTTGGGAGGAGTGAAGACACGAGAACACTTTTCTGCTAGGTGGCCTGAAGAAAGGGATCACTTTTTGGGTCCCTGGAAAGTGCAACTCAAGATGACAGGCACCTCGGGTATTGAACATAACCTGTGCTGTGTGAGGATGAACCTGGGTGCTGACTTGATTGGCACATGTGGCAAAGAGCCTCAGCAAGGTAAAAGCAGGTTTTGACTTCTTTTAATTAGGAAGAGTTGGAGAAATAGGCTTTTTTGTCTAGGGGGAAGATAACTAGGGACCTACCAGGGAGGAAATAGAGAAAAGTCAAATGGGCAGAGACACAGGGCCCTGACAATATTGCTAATTATAATACGGGTTATGGTCATGGTGCTTTACATTTTATAAAATATTCAGAAATACTTTTCTAACTTATCTGAAGATGCCTGTGCCTGTCTCCTAAGTTTCCTGTATATGGTAAGTCCAATGATCATTATTCACAGGGATAATTTCTGTTTGTAACAATGCTACAGTAACGAATACAGCTGCAGACAGATACTCACTGGCGCTGTCTGCCAGGCACCGTGTGCCTCACCTTACAAAGTTCTCCACCCTTGCCTTGGGGAGCAGATATGAGAAACATTTCACAGATGTGACTGAAGGTCAGGCTTGGTAGCTGGCCCAAGGAAACACAATTTATTATAAATGCCAGAGGTAGACTGTAGATTCATCCCTGGCCGTGGCTGGCATGCCTAGTCACCATGCTGTTCTACTGCACCGTGGTAGCATTCCTTTGTTAGTGACATTGTGGTTGCCACTAACACGGTCGGTGCCAAACCCTACACATGCTGTTTTGCCTGTGCATACAAACCTGTAGTAAAGTTTCATTTCTAAATTATGCACAGTAAGACAACTTTACAATCAAATGGAATCATTGTGGCAATATACTCTAGTAGAAGTTAGTGAGCATGTGCTGTCTTTCTCTCTCTCTCCAAGCACCTCACTGGACTTCACCCTTCTTGTGATGCTAGGAGGTGTGGTGGCTATTCCATAAGATGCAGTGCGGTGAATGGAGAGGCACTGTGATAAAGCTCCAGGTCACTACGTAATGCTTCAAGGACACCTGAGCATAAGCACTGTGAGCAATTCCTCCAGAATCCAGCTGACCAGTGACTAACAGGGTCATGCACAAGGCATGGAAGAGCTGGACAAAGGGCTGACTCATGTCCTAGGCAAGTGGTGCAAGAAGGCATGAGATTTCATCACACCACTCAGAAGCCTGTGTAAATCTAAAGTTATAAACTGTTTACTTCTGTAACTTCTCATTTCATAGTTTCAAACTATGGTCGAACATGGATAGATAAAACCATAGAAAATGAAACTACAAGTGAGGGAAGTCTGCTGTGTGTTGATGTGAGTAATCAATACTTGGATCAGTGCCCCATAGGATCTTTGAACGTTTCTTGTGGTTGAGGCTCAGAGAGCCAAATCTTCAAAATCTGTGAACAGAGATAGGGAATAGAAAATAACCTCCATGAAGGTAGTATTCCTGTACCCCCCCATCGTGTTATCCCTAAAATTTACTTGTGTCTGATAAATTTTTGAATAACTGAATCAAGGCATGAGTACTTTGGATTTAAACATCAAAAAGCACATAGCCAAACATTATGAACTACAAACTACATAGCTATGTAGGATGCTTCTCCCTGATTTTATAACCACGCCCCATTCTTCTCTCCCATTTTTCCATTGATACCCTGGCTCACTAGGCACTTAGTGAGCATAGTACTAGCTAATGATGGGCAGGACAGCTAACTCAGGATGTAAACAGTGCTACACAGCTAGGGTAATCAGAAGCCTGTTACCCTTCCTAGCTCCAGGATAGATGCACTGACTTCTTACTCTCTTCTTGGAAGTTCTGATTCAACCCTTCTTTTCTCCCATTTATGAACGCAAGTCAGAAAATAAATCATAAAAGAAGAAGCTGGCATGCTTTCTGATGTATAAGCAATATTTTGGTTAACACTTTGGTGAATCAAGGATGAGTTACTTGTAGCACAGGTTAGTGCCACAAATAGAAGAGCTGTGGGTTTAACATGGATCCACTTGGCAGAGCTCAAAACTGTGGAACATTTGGAAAGAGCTGGAAGAATACTAGTGTGGTTGGCACTGCCCGGGGAGTGACTATGCAGCAGGGTGAGGTAGTGATCCCCCAGCATCAGAATATTGCTGCAGAGGTGGCCAGGGGCAGAATATAGCTATTGGATAGGGAATGGCTCTACTGGGTAGAGGTCTGACAAATGTCACTAAAACTCTGCTACAATATAAGCTTCCTGGGAGTGTGTGTGTGTGTGTGTGTGTGTGTGTGTGTGTGTGTGACATACTTGTAACTCATTTATTTGTGTGTGTGGCATTGTCCTTTGGTAAATAAAACCCTCTTTAACTTTGAATCAAAATTCAGAGCACACCATTTGCTTGTTTTACCCTTCGAGAGTGGTCTGTGTCACACAGGTAACCTTAGCAGGACCTCAATCTACAGATGTATCCATTTTTCCCTGGCACTTGGAGGGTGATGATTTTCAGCAAACGAACTGCATGCTGCATCACAGCACCTATGCTTCTATATCCAGGAGGGATCCCCACCATGACAGCTAGGCCATAAAAGTTAGCTGAACCCTGGCTTGTGAGCCCCGGCTTGTGCTGGAAGGCCCTGAGGTGCAATTTAGCAGTGTATGTTTTAAAAGTCATCTTGATTGTGAGACACCATCATAAAATGAAATGCATCATTTAGAGACTACAGAGTGAATGAAGCTATCCTTCATTCACAGAGAAATTGACACCCAGAGATCTCCGTGGCCAAAGAAACAGCAGTGATAGAGGCAGACGTAGAACTAAAACCATGAGTTTCACCATACTGGAATATTTCTATTAGAAACCTTTTTATACAAAACCATAACTTCAGGGCTAATGGTTTGGCTGGTTGTTGGTTTGCTGTGAGTACAGACTTGTGCATAATTGCTACTGAAAGCAGTATCCTTATAAACTATATTGATTATACATGCTTATTGTGGGAAAGCAAATGGGAATAAAAGGACCATCACTACAACACTGAGATAATCCTTTTAATTTGTTGTTACAGGTTTTTTTAGATTTCTCATTCATGTGGTGGAAGGGGTTTTTTTATTCTTTTATAAGACTGGGCTGCGATAAATGCAGTGTTGGTTCTTCGATATTCACTTGCTGTGGCATGAGCATCCTTCATGCCAACAGGTAAACATGCACGCTAGGACTTAAAGGCCTTTGCAGTTCTTCGATATAATATACCATAATGTGTCCAACAGAGTATTATTGGCAGATGTCTAAGACAGCCATGTGCTTTTCATAATGATATGCTTAAGCGAATAGCATACAATTTCATAAGCTCTAAAGTGGGGTGTTTTGGTAACAAACAGCTCTGGAGAACTTAAAAGTTCTAGCATTCCCTTGAAGTGAGTTCCACTTTTCAATCAGATTGAAACTAGGTTCCCTTCATCAGGTTGGATAGCTGAAGTTTCACCTACTAAGGCCCACAATGTCCATCATGATTTGCTGTCAAGTGTGACCAGCACATTAACCTATGAGTTCTCAGGTGAGTTTATTTTCTAGTTTGGAATCAGACTCTACAAATGGTAACATCGTTACTTTGGGTCCTAGAGACTTCTCTGCCACCTCCAAGAGCAGTCAGCACTGGATTTTCATCCAAAGGAAAGGAAGCCATCAATAACCCTGAAAACCCCAGGCCCGCCCAGAGACAGCAACAGAATCAGAGTGGAACCCGGAAGCCAAGTGCCCTAGACTTAGGAAAGGTCAGACTGAACTGGGCTGCTGCCAGGCTGAGATCAGAACAGAATTCTAAAGAGTTCAGAGTAACCACCGCCAAACAATGGGCAAAGGAGGCAAAATAATGACTCTGGTATTTGGGAGAAAGACAGTAAATCTCTCCTATTGTTAAAAAAAAAAAAAGAAAAAACTCTAGGAAATAGATTTGACAGGCAAATAATTTGGCAAATAATAGAAGCAAATTTCAAAACGACCCAGAAATTCCAAAAGCATTTTTTCTTCCACTGCTATGATATTCAGGTGAGACAACAGGCTAGTTTGTAAAGTGACCTGAGGCTCTATTCTGGACGTGGTTTCAATCCTTTTTATTTTCTACAGGACTAAGAAGATTCTATTCTCTGCCTAGGTTTTATTTCCTATCTATTAAATAAGAAGTGAAAAGACATTATAGCACTCATCAAAGATTCCAGCTCTGTCATTTACTAGCTGAATGATATTGGATCATATCTTTAATCTCCCTGAGTCTCAATTTTCCAGTCTTTAAAATAGAGATAAAAATATGTACCTTACAAGATTGCTCAGAATATTAAAATGAGACACATAGAAAGCATGGCCAAGGACTGTGACACAGCGCATGCTTTAGAATTTTTGGATTTGGCAGCTGTTTATTTTCTTTGTTCCTTTCCAGCATCAAAGTGTTATTCTATTGCAGATGTGTGGTGGAGGTATAGAGATATGCCAAGATATGCCCATTTCTCCCAAAGAGTTAGAGTCCACTGTGGGGATAAGACAAGTAAACACAGCTGCGCTGGAAGATGAAGGAGAGGTGTGTAATTGAAGCTCTCAACGGGCAAATGAGAAACTTCACAGTGGAGGCAGCACGAGATGAACGGGAATTTGTTTAGGCAAAGGGTAGGGACGGAAGTCATAGAAATGGAACTACAGTGCAAACTAGATGAATTGCTACTATTTTACTTGAGCTCCTTCTAATGGACAGGTACAGTAGTTAAGGTAGGAGATACACAAATGGAGAGCCCGAAGCAGCGCGGATTGGTAGATGTTTACCTCAGAGCTTCTGAATCCGTAGGTTTAGCGTGGGATCCAGGATCTGTATTCTCAGCCACTCGCAAGTCATATTGAGACAGTTAGTAGAGAAATACACTCAGAATGCTACTGCTTTAGGCCAGTGTGGCTGCTTTTTTTTTTTTTTTAGAGTTATTCATACTTGCTTCAAGAGTAATGGAAAAAAAGTTTAAAAGAGTAATATAAATATTTATCACAATTTTCTTTGTATCTAACCCATTAAGAGACTATAGGGCATATGCACAAATAAAATACACAGTAGTGACTCTCGAAGTCCCTACACCTCATTAGCCTGGGAAGTCTTCAATTATTAACGCATGTGTTGATTTGACTTGCCCATGTGTGGCTTCTACTCTCACCAACGAGGCATAAAGAATTTACTGGAATGAATTAGAATGTTATTCATTAGAACAAGGTTAGATCTTTTTCCAAGTGTCTTTGCTTTCTTGAGCAGGCCCGTGAGTCCTAAAGGATATTTTATTTTCACTTAGCCCTTGATGTATCCTAAATGCAGCCACCATCTGTGTGTGTGTGTGTGTGTGTGTGTGTGTGTGTGTGTGTGTGTATGTGTGTGTGTTGCTCCTATTACCAAAATGTGCAGTAGTTTTTAAAGATCCAGGTTGCTTGGAATTTTGATTAGTGAGAAAGAACAGATACCTGTGCCAATACAGCCACACGACTTTTACAAAATCTGAAACAGACTCTGGATCATCAGCCCTGTGGGACCTCAGAGGTCTTCTCCCACAGTGGTCTTTACTGTGTTTAGATCCCAATGCTCCAAGGCTTTCATTTCCTTCCCTTCCCTCCACCTCCCCTCCTTTCTTCCTTTCTCTTTCTCCCTCTTCGCAGCATAGGAACAGAAGCTAGGGCTTCCCACGTACCGGGCAAGGGCTCCAGTGCTGACCTGCAGGGCCCTCCTGTCTCCTACAAGTGACAGCCGAACCCCTGCTTCAGTCCAGCTTCCTCCTGTGCCCATCCCTCTCCCCAGCCCCAGTGTTTCATGCTGTTCTGTGCTCTTCACATACCCTTCTAAAAAATTCTCTAAGGAGCTGTTTCCCAGGACCCTGTCGTGCCCTTCTGCAATCATGATAAATATTAAAATGTGTGTCTTTTCTATGAAAGTGGGAGAGCAGCAGTCATCTGACTTCCTCCAGGCAACGGGGCAGAGGGAGCCCACCTCACTCTCGCTGAGACCCTCACTCACTCTCCCCTGAAGGGTCCCCGTTTGTCATTGCTTGCCGGAGCTCTCAGGGTGAGGCTTGAACTCTCTGTGACCAGATTATCCTGTGTCTATTTTCTCTCTGGCAGAGATCCAAAACCGTTGCTCCATCGACCGTATCCAGACCATATAACACAAGTTGTCGTTTTAAAAAAGAAATTGAGTCTGTGATCAGCATTACAAAAATAGTAATGATTTACATCAAAATTTTGGTTTTTAACTTCATGAAAATCAGACGATCTGCCCTCCCTGAATACCTGCAAAGGGCACTTCTGAAGGAATTAAGGGCTGCTCACCTCTCTCCTACAGAGTTCCACCCTCCGCTGGCTCTGCACACTCGTGCTGTGGTTGCTCCACTGTGTTGCCTGCATGGCTACTTAAGTGTTTGCATTTGTAACTTATTTCTGATTTTCCTGACAAGTTCACAGACCCACAGAGCTTAGGAGCCGGAGAGGGTTCTTAGATCAGGGATTTCAAATACTGCAGTATATCAAAATTAACCCCACTAAGCCCTATGCCTGGACTCTACCCAGTGCCAATTAAATAACAACCTTCGCGTTGGACCCACCATGAGTATTTTTTCATAATTCCTTAGATGCTTCCAAAATAGACACGTTTGAGAAGAAAGGCCCTGGAAGACATCTGCTTGAAATGCATTGTGCATATAAGGAATTACTTGGGAATCTTATTAAGTGCCAGATTCAGATTCAGCAGAGGCCCAGGGTTCTGCATTTCTTACAAAGCTAATGCTGTTTCTCTTATATTTCCCACTACAAAAGCTTCAAGACATTTTGCTCTAGTCTGGTGCATAGGTTTAAAATGCTTTCCTTATTAAGTGTGTAAGCTTGGAAAGAATTATGTATTCCTTTTTAAAAATTACTTTAAAAAACAAACGATAGGAGTGTCAAGTGGTTATTTTTATGTTTTTGTTTTGTTTTGTTTCATTTGTTTAAAGATAAAAAGCAATAAAAACAATAATACAGAGTTTCAAAACAAGCTAATAGGTGATTAGTATTAGTTAATATATTTCATATTGTTATCTTCAATGTAGTTGCTCAAATTCCAAGAAATAGGCATGAAAAATTGATCAGACAATATTAGCACAAACCGTTCTTTTCATTGAACCAATAGAAATTAGTAGTATAATTGTCTTAGAACGTATCTTGTGTGTGTGTGCACAAATATATATATATATATATATATATATATACTCTTTTCTCTTCCTTTTTTTCTCCTTTTCCCCATCCCAGTTGTTCTTTCCTTCTAAGCAGTTTCTTCCCCTTTCACATTATCTATTGTACATTTTGAATCTTATTTACTCATTCAGTTTCTTACACTAGGGAGACAATATGATGTTTACACATGCGAGTCTGATTTATTTCACTTATGAGTATGGTCTCAATTTGCATATATCTACCTATAAAAGCTTGGAGTTTATCCTTCTTTGTAGCTGAGCAATACTCCATTCATGATAAAAAAAAAACCCTACAGAAAATTAGAATAGACGGTCTTTAGCCTAATGTGATAAAAGCCACTTATGACAAACCAACAGCCAACAGCATACTAAATGGACAAAAACTGCCACCTTTCGCTTTAAAATCAGGAACAAGACAAGGATGCCCACCACAACCACTCCTATTTAATATGGTTCTGGAAAGAAAGTTTTGTTAATCCCCCTCATTTATTTACATTCCAATATACCCTCATGGCTGACAAACAAAGGGGTAGGTTGTCAGCCAATTATTTTACCAACACTCTACCCATAAGATCCCCATCTTTAGTCTTTAGTAGTGGCATTGAGTAGTCTGTGGATTACAAAACAGATCTTTACCCCCTCTCCCAGCCATGATTCAAGATCACATAATATCTTTTAGTATACGCTTGCAATGCATAATGATTACACTCATGTGAGGAGTTGGTACATGTGTATAACATATCTTAATCCTCTTCTTTTCCATTCGGTCCATCAAGATCATATAACTATAAATCAGAAAAGCTGATATGCTGAGCAAAGTAGTTCTATCTATCTTTATAAGTGGTCCAAAACCTGGAAAGCTTTTCTGTTTGACTGAGTTTAAAGTCATGCAGTAACCTCTCACTCCAGGTGAGAATGAAGCAGCCAACCAGGTCTAATTGGCTAGTTAGATGAACGGTCAGAGGAGGGAACTCTCTCAACAGTTTTTTAACATGAGGACTGAACTTGGAGAGTGGATGAAGAAACATTTCCTGAGGACATAACTTGCCTTTCGGGCTGGCTGTTTCTCTGAGCTGAAAAACTCACCATGGTGAATTCATTCTGCTAAGTCTCTCTTCCTCAAAGTACTATCAAAGGACAGTGTGCAAGAGAATCTTGTGAGATTTTAGTTAATATGTATTCCCATACTCCACTTCCAAAGATTCTGAGCCAGTACGGGTGGGACTCAGGATGTGGCATTTTTAGGAAAACTCATTTGGATGATTTTAATGCATGCAGAGAACCAGATGGAGAGAAATATGATACGTAGGTAAACATCCTTCCTTCCTTATTCAAGAGAGTGTCTATTTCCTTCTGAACCAAACACTGCAGCCTAGGAATCAGCTGACACCAGGACTGTATCAGACATCTGACTTCAGTAGGAGGCTTTTTGTTGAATTATGGCAGGGACCATACAGAATCGCTTTTGCTACTAGGACACGTATCTTGGGACTGCCATGTCTCAGCCATCTTACATTTCTTCAGCATAGGTCATCTCAAAATCTGTCCTAATGTACATATTATAGGAAGACATGAAATGGTCAAAATTTCTGTCTTTAGCTATGGAGATCTCACTACAGCAGTGTTCAGCAACTCTGAAAACTCAGATTTAAAAAATCAAATCATTGTGTTAACATAGAAGCTTCCCCTCTCTGCTTTCCTATACTGGATTCTGATATACTGGAAAGATGCTCCTATGTTGGGTGTCACTAAATACAAGGAGCAAATTTCTGTATAGAAATAAAGAGAATTTTGAGGCACATTACTTTTGAAAATAAGTTCTTTAAAAATAACGTACACAAAGCTTTTACAACTTGTAGTGTTTAATCATGCATGTACTAGCACAGCTCCAGCTGCACTGGAGAAATACTGTGTGCTATGTGATTATAACAGCCCCTCCTCCAGAAGGTTCCTACCCCTCCCTGTGCCACTCTGCTGAAACTCACTATCATAAGGCAGAGGCCAAGGACGACATCACAGAAGAAGGCAGCTAGGCGCAAGCATGGTGTCCTGGGAAGCCAGGGCAGGAAGTAATCGACAGGTCTCCAGATGCAGAGGCTGATCTGGAGGCTGCAGTGAATCTGAATACCTCTGTCCAGGCTGTAGGTTCAGCCCACCTGACGGACTGCTAGGGGACTCAGGTGTATACTTCAGCAACTTGGTAACTCTTCCCCAGCTAGCATCACCTCATTTGATCCAAAGGGAAAGAGGCTGAAGTTGCCCAATCTGACAACTAAGTTACAATCTGGCCCTTTTGATAAACAAGAAACGTTGATATAGAGAAAGTGAAAATAGAAGCTGGAATGATAATATTGATGATGGTGACATTTAGAGCAGCAGGTACTGCCACTAATTAAGAAATGACAGCGTGCTGGTCACATGCATTATCCCATTTAACTCTCACACTGACCTTGATGGACATAGGCATCTTAGCTTTTCCTATTTTCCTTAAAGCTGTTCAGTGGTCCATCCATGGGGATGCAAGCTGTACTTTTCCTGTGTGAG
The DNA here is from genome assembly GCA_004027295.1 of Dolichotis patagonum. Classification (NCBI taxonomy): domain Eukaryota; kingdom Metazoa; phylum Chordata; class Mammalia; order Rodentia; family Caviidae; genus Dolichotis; species Dolichotis patagonum. Next base: position 16,543 of record PVJX010003014.1, on the reverse strand, counting down.
CCCTTGTCACAGTTCCTATTTTTCAGGGTTTTTCACTGTTGAAAAAGACAGTACTTCAGGGAGTACTCTTGATGTATTTCTTCTTTTTGATTTTCTGAGACAGGGTCTTATTGTGTTGCCCCAGCAGCCCTTGGGCTCACAATCCTCCAGCCTCAGCCTCCCAGTAGCTGGGATTACAGACCCAGCAGCATACCCAGTTCATTCTTGATCTTTGTACCATGCAGAAATTTAAGTTTAGGTTCAATTATTTTATCATCCACTTGTGAACTAGAAATTAGGGCTCAGAGCCCATTTGTTATCTGAAAAGTTCGCTCTTCCCTACCGCTCATCTAGCCCAGTACAGTTCTCCTGGCTCCTGTCCATTCCAGTGACCCTAGAGGATCCCCAAACTAAACATTCCCTGGGGCCTTTGTAACACACTGAGAATACACGCTGGAGACAAAGACTTGAACTAAAATTCCAGATCTCCAAGGCAGTAAGTCTGTTTTATTTTCTAAGCTCAGATACCTTCAACACCAGGAATAGTATCTAGAATGCAGTAAGTGCACCATTAGCATTTGTTGCCAAGAGTGGAAATCAGTAGTAAGAGATGTGATCTTGGAGGCAGCGTGTATTGTCTTAGTCCCCCAGTTCTTCTAGTTTTGAAATAAGGATGGTCTAGCTGCTCTGCGAGTTTCTTCTACTATAAAACTTAGTTAACTCCAGAGCATCAATTGTTTAGCTGAAGTTGAGCATTGGTTCAAATACTCTCAGTAACCCTACATAGAATATCTTTAAATTTTTACTTAGTATAATTTACATATGGTAAGATTCACTCTTAATGCACAGGTCTATGAATTTGGACTATATATAATCATGTAACTATCACCATAGTCAAGATATAGAATATTTTAATCAAACCAAAGTTGTACACATTTACAAGCAATTCTCTCATCCCAACCCCAGTTTCTAACAACCAGCAATCTGTTTTCTTTTTCTGTAATTTTGCCCATCCCAGAATGTCATACAAGTGAAGTCACAAAGGATGGAGCATTTTCAATCCAGTCTATTTTATCTGGATTCATTTGGAAATCCATTCACGATGTCATGAGCATTACTAGTTTGTTTCTTTTTCCTTCTAAGTCAATATTCCATTGTATGGATGTGTTTATCCATTTCCCAGCTGAAGAACATTTTGGTTGGAGTCAATTCGGGGTGATTAGAAATGAAGCTGTTACAAATATTCATGTATAGGTTTTCTGTGAATGTATTCCCCCATTTCTCTTGGGGAAGTATTGTAGGGAGTGAGTTGATGTAGATTTATTGAGGGGTGTGTATGTGTGCATTCTTTCTAGGATGATCGGTTTGTTAAATTCCCAAAATGGTCCAGGGCTCACAAAAGGTTAAGACCCATTGATCTTCTTGCTGCTTCCTCTGACTTGGGTTGAGTGCCTTAAGCTCAGTGGCCTGAGTTTTCAAACTGAGAAGCATCCTGCCTTGGTAAATAGCTCCTGTACAGGACTGAGCTGCTTTCCCATAGTCTAGTGTTTCCCTGTGTAACGCAGCCAGTCTTCTTTCCCTTTCCAGGTTCTTGTCTGCCCTATTGATAACCAGAATGAAGGCTGAGCTCCATGGCTCCATCCTGTGTCTCCCAGGCAACAGCACACAAGCTTCCTCTCTGCTGGAGCTTTGGCTCAGACCCTGCTCTCAGCCCCTCCAAGGACCCACCTCTCGGGCCTGCCCTGCTTCCTTCCTGCAGTGCATGAACCTCTCCAGCCTCTGTTCTCACTGTTGTCCTTATTTGCTGCTTTGCCTCTGCCTGGAAGGAGGCATGGCAGGGATGATACTTATCAAGATATGGCCAACTGGAACAGGGCACTAGATTTCCAGACTGGTTTTGCTAACTGAGGTACACGCCACTCAGGTAAACCACGTCGACCTTCCTTATTTAAAACACTGAGCAGCTTTCTAACATTTTGAGGATAAAGACCCAAAGCCTTTACAGAATAAGACTTTAAACAGTCCAGGCTTAGTCTGTCTTCCCACCCTCTGCTTCCTCCTGTGCTTCGCACTGTCACCCTACTCATGGATTCTTAATTGTTTTGACATACCCTGTTATCTCTACTGGCACTTATGCTGAAAAAGTTTTCTTTATGCCAAAGTCGCCAGCCGCCAGCCCCACCACCGCCAGTTCACACTTGCTTATTGATCTGCTCTCAGCGCACAGCACGTCCTCAAGGAAGCCTCCTCGGCCTGTGTTGTGCATTCCCATGGTGCCATTTCCTCTACTTAGCAGCACTGTCATGGTGGAAAAGTAGCATTTGTTTGTAGGAACATTTGATCAATGCCCATCTGTCTCCCATACATATGGCTGCTGCCTTAGTGTTCATGAATGTTTGTTCAACCCATAAAATAAGGTATTAATAATCTCTGATCTGTAGCTGTGTGAACTGTATGCCCACACCATTCTAATGTCCTCCCTATCATTATTTTGAAGCAGAGGAAACCAAGGCACAGGGACCTAAGTGCTGTGTTCAAGTTCACATGACTAGGAAAGGCCCAGCTGGGGCAAATCTATTGCAGTTTGTCTCCAGAGTCCATGTTATTGACCCGTGCTGCCTCCTCGCACTGCCAGGCCTTACAGTGCGGTCATGAAATAAAGGATGCACCAACAGTGTGCTGCCCCGGGCTCTGCTGGGCTACCTGGACTGAAGCCTCACACTGACTGCTGGCTGGTAACACCGCTGCGTGCTGCAGCTCTTTGCCCTAGGGTGTGGCCTTCGTCCACTGAGCGGTTCCTAGGAGACAGTTTCTCAGGAACTCAGCATTGTGTGCATGGGGATGGGCAAGCACCAGCTGAGGAAACTGACAGATGGTGGGTTGTGTGGCCCACAGCGCACAGCTCCCAGTGGCTCTGCTCCAGACGGGTGCTCTCGGGAGATTCCACAGAAACTTTGCACATGGGCTGTGGATGTTTGGCTTTGAACATTTAGCCAGGCAATTTTGTAACACTAAGTGGAGTTTTGAAGAAGCCCTGTTGAGAGTACTAACGCTAGCAAAGGAGAACAACAAAGACCTGTATGCAGGTAAAAGGCAGGGTAATAAGGCCACATTTCAGACTGTACCTTCTCCAAAAAATTATGAAGGGAGGTCTGAGGTCAAGGAACAAGAATGTTTTTAGGGTGTGTGTGAGTGTGTGAGTGTGTGTGTGTGTGTGTGTGTGTGTAAGATTGCATTCATGGACTACTTCATCTTACCACATACGCTTCTTCACGACACATAGAACAGCCCTGGAGCAGAAAGGATTCCTCAGGTGGCTTTGATATATTCAGCTGTCATTTGCTAAACACAGGAGGAAACAATCAAGATTCTACCCAAGACATCAGTTCGTGGACCCTAAGCAGCTTCTCTAGTTATAGGTCATGATAAGGATCCTCTCTCTAATACCCTCTCCGCCCAGCATCTTGCTCAGAGTTACCTATCTGTTACCTCACATTATCACTACAGCAAATGAAATACTATCTTACAGATAAGAAAACAGCAGGACACTGAGTCAGTTACTTGCCCAGGGTCACGAAACTGGCTTCTCGTCCAGCCTGACCTATGACTTGAGTGTTTGTGATGCTAAAGTCCATCCATACACTTGCCAGACTCCAAGTCAGAATTCAAGGTCATTACTTCACTTTATTAAGCTTCAGTTTCCTCTGTGAAATGGGATAAAGCTATTACCTTGCTATTATTATGAGAAATGAGTTAATTCATGCAAAGTGCTTATCATGATGCCTGGAACACTTAATCTCAATATAGTCTAACTGTTATTTTCTCTTTATCATCATCATTGTTTGCAGAGAGAGGGAGAGAGAGAAAGAGAGAGAGCATGAACCCCATGGTGGTTCAAAGGAGGGGACAGTCACTTATCAGGAGGATGGTGACAGTTGTATGAGAGTGACTGAAAGGAAAATATGGAGAATATGAAATGTCTGTGTTGAGTGGGATTAGAATCAAAGTGGCATGGAATAGAAGAATCAACTGGGTGAAAGCAAAAACAGGAGGACACAAGGGGTGCCAAGCGGTAAATACATCATTTTGGCTTGCTGATACACGCTGAAATGAAAGTGGAAGTAGAAACATGCCTTGGGATGAAGGTTTTGAAAACCAAATTGAGCACAGACTTAACTTACATGAAGAAGGGAAATGTTGAATATTTTTTAGCAGCGTAATGACATGAACAGAACTACGCCCCCAGGAGGGTTTGGCAGGCCACTTATACCCATTAGGGCTGGGGGTATGAGCAAATTGCAGGACCAAAGATCTAAGAAGGGCCGGTTTATAACAAGCCTGATCTAACACAGTACTGTGTCCAATCTATTCTGGCTTTGTCTAGAAAGAAGAATCTGAGTACCTCTGTGTTGACTTCATGGAATGTCCAGGATTTAACAGATTTTGCCAGATATCCCCTCAACCAGTCTAACCACCCTTGTTTTGCTTCATTAATGTGAAATTCATGAATGCATTTCAAGCTCATGGAAGCTCAGAAAAAAAAAAACTGCAGTCAGGTGAGGGAAATATTTTGACTCATGAGCTTATGGAAGGCAAAAATGTGTGTGGCAGCCAATTGCTCGATTCGCGCATACTCAACCAGTGAGTGCATGCATGGCTCAGGGTGTGCCTCAGTACACATCCACGTACTCTTTGACTTTGGAGGCAGCCAAGGTGGGGGGTAGGAGGAAGAAACCCCCAGTTCTCATGGTTAGTAACACAAGGAGCTGGGATTTGAGCACAGAGCTTTTCCTTTCTCCAATCTCATGACTCATACACCTCTCCATTTACTTCCCCATTTACACCTCATCAAAGGAATGCTTTATCCAGGTGTTGCAAGGAAAAAAGTTCAATATAGGACACATAATTTATAGGACTATTTTATGATAGTCACCTAAATAATCAAATATTTTTTTAAAAGTACAGGAAATCTGCCCACACACTAAAGACCCAAAGAATCCCGCTGAGGGCCTGGATCTCACGGCAGTGTCCTGCGTGAGTACAGCTGAATTCCTAGAGCCCATGACAATGCCCTGCACAAGTCCTGCTGGAGGCCTAGAGTGCATGGTAATGACTCAGGCAAGTCTGTCTCACAAATCTGCACCGGGAAGGCCCAAAGGTCAGTGGTGGAAGCTAGAATGTCTATGCCAGCAGGGTGAAGGATCTGTGCCGGCAGGCTGAGGCATCTGCACTACAGCCAGGAAGCGATGCTCAAAATAAGGACCAGAGCTCCCTCCAAAAGTACCACAGCTGTCCTCAGCAACAATGAGGTCCAGAGCTCCTCCAACGATGAGCACATCTGAGTTCATGTCAGGAAACCAGCATGACAAACTTCTCCTGGAGATGAGCAGCTCACCATTTCCCCTCAGGAGCCAGGAAGCAGTGCTCAAAGTAAGGACCAGTGCTCCCCCAGGTGAACCACAGCCATTCTCAGCAAGAAGGTCCCAAGTTCCTCCGATGATGGGAACAGCCTTCATATCAGAAAAGATGCTCGACAAGCTCCCGTGAGAAGCAATGGCAACAGGAGAACCAACACCACCCCCCTTCCTCTTCACTTCTACGTTTTTACATCATTGGCAGCAATTTTCAACACCCCACACCACACTGATCAGCTCAGCTGGGTGTTACAAGTTGCCCACCAGTTGTCAATCCACCACACCAGACGTGAGGGGGCACATCTGTAATCCCAGAGCTTGGAAAGCTGAGGCAGGAATATCCTCACAAATTTCAGATCAGCTAGGAATACATAGAAAGACCCGGTCTCAGAAACCAACAATTAAAAAGTACTTTATGAATGCACACACAATTTATGCATTTGGAAGCCTACTGCCTTTTCCTTTTTTTTATTTACTCCTCGTAGTGGAGCTTTGCTTTTGCCTCTCTAGTCAGTCACAGAGGGTGCATTTGGCGTTGTGCCCTCTGAGAGACGATTCTCTAGCCCAGGAGCTTCATGCTCTAGTAGCCACGTGAGATTTAAAGGAGCTTCGTCTTCAGACTTGGGAAAGCTACCAACTGTTTTGTTCTCCAGCCACTCAGAGGCAGCTTTTGTTTTCCTTTCTTCCTCTTGTTTTTCATTTTTTTATTTCCTTTCCCCTTGCAAGACTTTCTTTTTTTATATAGAGAGGAAAGTGGGGGAGGGAAAGCAGAAGGAGGAACTCAGATTAATCTGTGGCTCAGAGCCCTTGAAGAGTTTGGGGGGGAAAATAAAATAATGCAAAACCTCCCATTGCCAACCTACTCTTTCCATCAAATATGTATTATATTGGTTAGGGAACAGATAAAAAAATTCCCTTTTCTCCAGAATGTACAATCAGTCAATCTGAAAGGAGCATGGCATCAAAGAAGTCCATTGTCAAACACCCCGCTTTCTGTCCTTCTTTTGCCCTTCACTGGGAACAAAACGCTTGAATTACAGAAAGAACCTTTCATCTCAAATTGGTCTCTTTCCTTTTGTGTCTTGACATGCAGAGGGGAAAGTGTAGTAAATTAAAAATAGCATTGTTGAGGACAGGAAGTGTTAATTATTGGGATTTAATATGGGAAGGGTGCCACAGTCATGGCTTTTACAGACTGGCTTTTACCTGGCTTTTGAGATTTGAGCAATTAAATTGATGGGCTATTTTGTTGCACTATGTAAATCATGACTGCTTGAAAGATATGCCAAGGTCAAGGTATAAACTATGCAAAACTCAGCATTCTTACTATAGGTAGGTCTAAAGTCCCAGCCCTTCCAATATTTCAAAGGTGATTTGGTTCAAGGCACCTATATGATAGCACTTGAACCCTGAATGCTACAATTGTTGCAGCAGTGTAACTGCAACTTTTGCAAACCATCAGTCATACTGGCTGGACCTTTAATCTTGAGACAATGCAGTTTTCCTCATAGGGAAGTCTATCTGGGAGGCCAAATTGTGACATGTTGTTTTTATTTTGTCTGTATTTGCCATCACAGAACAGTGACTAAGAATTTGGGGATTGAAATTAGCATATTGTGGGTATTAGTTACTTCCTGCTGACAAATTACTCCAAAACTCGGTGGCTTACAACAATAATTATTTCTCTCTCTTATGGTTCTGTGGACCAGAAATTCCTACAGCATACAAACGAGATGGTTTGTCTCTGTCCCAGTGTGTCTCAGACCTTCGTTGGAAGACTTGAAAAGTGAAGATTAAAATCATCTGAGAATTGTTTTTGCTCTCCCTGGGGGCTTTGCCACTGTCAGCCACAGCTCTGACACCAGCCTGTCCTTCTGCCTGGGCTTCCTCTGCATGTGAAGGGCTTCAGGGGTCCGCGTGGCTGAAGATTCAGAAGACCATGATACCATGATGCCTTTTAGAAAGCTGTATCAACAAGAAAAGATGGGTGGTTAGGATTCTGGGAGGAAGGGAGACAGGGAGGAGAGACAAAGAGAGAAAGAGAGAGGGAGAGAGAGAGGAACATAGTCATGTTTCTCTAACACTGCTTCACGAAAATACCAGGGTAAAAAATTACAGCACCCTCCCCTCCTTCCACTTTGGCAAACCTGTGTGTTTATGTGAAAATGAGTATCAGAAACTTGTCACTTAATGACAAGTTATTCAACAAATACCCTTCTTCATTCTGGGTTTCCCATTGCTGTCAAATGAACATTACCTGAGCAACTCTTTGACCCAAACATTTCGCAAGCATAATCTCATTGGATTCTCACCATAACTCACTAAACCGGAAGTGGTGGTTTGCATAATGTTCTCCTCCAAATCAAAACTCAGAGAGTATGGAAAGTTCTCAGCTGTGCATGTATGAACCACTGTGAGAAGGGTTACTTTTTAACGAGGTGAAGTTGCAGAGCTGGGTTGTAGCTCAGAGGTGGAGCACGTGCTCAACACACATGAGGTCCTGGGTTCACTCCATAGTACCCCCTTCAAAACACAGTAGGTGAAGCTATTATTCATTCCCAGAGACTCCTCTATTTTCAATTAAGGGAGCACATCAGTGGCAGTCCTACCCAGTATCTGTGGTCCTATCAGAAAGCCTCCTGGATGACTTGTTAAAGTATTCTTAACACACGCCACCTGACTTACATTTTTTTTCTGCCTGCCTTGCCTTTGATCTCACACATCATTATTCTTCCAGCCCCAACCAAAACCATGCTAAATAAGAAACAGTACTTCAATAGATCTGTATTTCTAAGCAAATGAAATCTCTTCCCAAAAAAGTACAATAACAAAGCGTCCTTTTTAAATAAAGATAAAAATTTTCTCAAATTCTAGACTCACCTTTTTTTAAAAAGCTTTAGTGACATTTGTCACATCCTGTATCAACCATCCATTTATAGAGCTCAATGCAATGTCTTTCAGTATATTCAAGACCTGCATGGTCATCACCATAATCTAATTTAAGAGTATTTCTCTCCCCACGAAATGAACCCCTCTACCCATTCACCTCCTCTTCCCACCATGGTCTCACTATTTCCAATTCCAGCAGCCACCTGTGTACCCTATGTGTCCACAGATTTACCTGTTGTGGACACAGTGGTATCTAACTATACCTTGTCGTTTGTGACTGCCCTTTTCATTTAGCACAATGTTTTCAAGATCCATTCAGGTCTAACTTTTGGAAGAACTACCAAATTATTTTTCAATGTGGGTGCACCATTTTATAGCCCCACAAGTAATTTAGAAGGTTTCATTTTCTCTACGTCTTCACCAACACATGCTATTGTCTCTTTTTTTACTATAATCATTATAATTGGTATAAAGCGCTATTTCTTGCGATTTTGATTTGCATTTTTTTAATGACTAACAGTGCTGAGTTTCTTTTTGATTGACTTTTTGTTTGTCTACATTGGATAAATGGCAGCAAATTGCTTGCCCATTTCTGGTCATTTTATTATTGAATTTGAAGGATCCATTTGATAGTCTATACATTAGTCCCTTACCAGATACAGTTTTGAACATTTTTTTTATTCTGTAGGTTGTCTTCTTAATGGTATCATTTGTAACACAATTTTTAATTTTGATCTTCTTTGGTTGCTCAGCAGATTCATTTGTTTCATTCTATATTTAGTAGATGTTTTTGCATTCATTCATTATTTCATTCATTGGCTGTGCTGGCACTGAGGGATATTTAGCAGCATTCCCACCCAGTACCTGCTGGTTGGCAGCTTAACTTCCCTCCCTAAATACACCAATAACCTCAGCCATTGCCAAATGTTCCCTGGGGATCAAAATTATCCTGAGAACCACCAGGATTTGATGGTTGAGGAATTCATCTCTGAGCTGAGGAAGTGTCTTTCAGTGCAATCCTGGAGAAGGAGTCCATCTAACAGGAAGCTGTGGGCAAAAGCATTCAAGACAGATAATAAATCAAGGGCAAAAGTGAGGTGAGGTTATGATCATGTGTTTGAAAACTAGAAGCCAGGTTTTTAGTTAGATTATAGTAAAGGAGAGATTGCTCAGTGAGTCAGATTAGGATTGTGCCTATCCAGTGCACAATAAAGGAATTTGGAATATATTTTAAATATCAGTGGAAGTCAGAGAGCTCAGAATGAATAGCTCCTTTTGAATTTAGGAGTCAAACAGGATTTGGTGTCTTGGCCAATATTTTCATTTGTATTTTGCTCAGGGATCAGTAATCAGATAGTGATAGAGCTTGGACTAATGCTAAACTCCTAGGCCATTGGTCATCTCATTAAACAAAGGAGATAGAACAGTCTGCATCTTTCACCTGGGAGGAGGACTTCAAATGACCATTCATGTAAGTGATCTTTTTCAGAACCTATCTTGTTTAAGAGTTAATCTTATATTTGTTGACATCTGGCATGAAAATCAAAGAAGAGAAACTCTACCAATATGTTAACCAGAGTCTGGTAAACTGTTTGGCAATAGGAGAATCACCAAGGAATTCACAAGAAATGCACAATCTCAGGCTTCATCTCAAACCGAGTTAAGATTCGTATTTCAACAAAGCCTTCAGTATTTTGTATGCATGTTATAGCTTAAGAATTCCTGATGTAGTTTATCAAATTTTTATCAGAAACATTTGAGTGACTCAGAGGGTTTCTGAGGGATTTCTGTGAGAACACTAGTGATTCTGTCATTGTTGAGATCTTATTATATATACTACCACCTTTGCTCCTCTTCTTTGGTTGCCATTTTAAGTTGACTACCAAAGTTCTAAAGAGTCTTCACTAAAAATATCATTGATCACTTCTTTTCTATTTCCAAAACAAACACTTTTGCTTTACTCTCACTAATCTGTGCCTGGACTGTTACAACCTTATGAAAATTTATCACCCCTTCCCACTTGGCTTTTCCTGCTGCCTAAAGCTCTCTGACTCTCAAACATTCTTTGGCCTTTGTCTTACCTTCAAAGTAAGGTCCACATTCCCACCTTTGACTTTGAAAGGCTGCGTTTAATTCCCAAAGCTCTTTTCCCAGAGAATGTGCTCTGTGTATACGTTTATATCCACCCCTTTGTTCACATCCTAGAATGCCCTTTCCCATCTTTCCACTGCCCATAAGGCTCTACTGAAATCCTACTGTCACCACGAATGTCATATCTATCCAATTTCTTCCTTAGTCCTGAAGTCCAGCAATATCTGTTGTCTATACCGGCACTTTAATTTGCAGCATTATAATTTCTGGTACAAGCATGAGTTTTCACAACCTGATCATACATTCACGGAGAACAGTGGCTACATCTTTATCCTTTCGTCTCTAGCACCTGACTAGGCATGAAGCACATAGTACAGAGTCAGTAAATATTTTGCTTCTGAATCTGATGAAATGGTGCAGTAATGCTTGGATTCACAAGCACATCATCCCTGTTCATTCATTTCTTCTAAGGGTGTGTGCTACAGTTCAGCAATTATGTAAATAGCACAGTTTATAAATCCAACTCTGGGTAGGCAGCTGCAGATCAACTGGGTACTTGGCGTTGGATGCAGTCCAGAATTTCAGGCCAAAAAAAAGCTGTGAATCCTTATTTTAAGAGCCACTGTACTCCATGGGCACTCAGGCATGGAACCTCATTTGAGCCTACTCCACCTGACCCTGGCTTGTCCCAGATACAAAATGCTGGTGACACTGACATCAATTGTATATTTACCACATTTTGATATTTTCTTAGCATGTCCTTCTTATCACTGTGAATATTTGGGGATCATTTTGTGCAGTGAGTTTTCTTTTCTTCTTCTTTCTTAATATGGTTAATTTTCCTATTCCTGGACATTAAACTGCAAATATTTTGCAAGTAGGCACTGTTACCCACAACCTATTATATGTTGTATGGTACCCTTTTGTACCTCATCATAAATCTCAGGGGTAAGAGAGAGAAAAGGTCATCATTCTTATTTAGAATTGAAGAAACCAAAGCTCAGAAGAGTGGTCTAACTTGCTCATATTCATGAATGAGTTACAGAGCTATCACCACAGTCTAAATATTCTGACTCTTGGGCTATTATTTGCTCTGAGGTCTGTGGCAAGACAGCACATCATGGTGGGAGCACATGGTAGAGCAAAACCTCATGGTCAGAAAGCTAAAAAGAGAGAAAGAGAAAGGGATGGGTCCTTCAAGGTCAGCTCCAATGACCCAAACATTGTCCACTAGGTGCCATCTCCTGACAGCTCCACCACTTCCTGATAGCAACACTGTGGGGACCAAACTTTTTCCATGTGGACCTTGGGGGAACAACCAAGATCTGAACTCTAGAAAATTCTTATCTACTTTCTCTCCAAAGTCATGCCTTTAACAGTGGCTGTTCAGTTCTGATTATATCTGGAAGAGAAAAAAGAAATTTACCCAGAGGTTAAATTGACTTTCCTGTCTCTGCACGTTAATAGGCTCTTATATGGTCTTCAAGAAGTCGCTAGAACACAGTTCACTGCCATTAAAGAGTTTTGCTAGCCCACTAGCATCAAAATAGCTCAATGCACTTGAATTTACAAACTAACGTGTTTGACAATAAAGGGTATCTGTGCTGAGAACAGTGCCCTGAAGGCAGCACTTTGGGATGGCAATTGTTTGCTGGCTGAGGTTGCACATAAACAAATTAAATTCTTGTGCCCATACAAAACAGAGAAATAGAGTTGTGTATTAGGAAGTTCACTGTACGTGGACAGATAAACTTCTTGTATCAGACTGCTAAACGATCATCACTCCTCTATAACTGTGTAACTTTGGCAACTTAACTTTTCTGAGCCTCAGTTTCCTCATCTGTAAAATGGCATTCATAATAGTATCTGTGTTACCTTCAACAGACTGAATTGATCACTAAACAAAACAATGGGTATAAATACTAACTTTAATACCTAGCCTATATGAAATCCTTCAGAAAAGCTAATTATTAATCATGTATTAATAATAATCCCTGTAAACAAATAGAGAAGTCTTTCTCATTTTTTTCATTAATATTTAGAGTGAACTCTCAGGCCCAAATGAGTAACATTTTTAGATTTATTAATATCCAGAGTCCATTTGAGTTTAAGTGAGATGAAGAAAAAATAAAGGATGGGTGGAGGAACCAGCCTAATCCCAGATGCTTTACACAGGGTTTTTAAACTCAGAATTATTGATATGTTATACGGCTGAGTCCTTGCTGTGAGGGTCTACCCCATGCATTGAAGAGGATTCAGCAATATCCCTGGACTCCACCCACTGGAAGATGTGAATAACGACCTCCTGCAAAGCTGTGACAACTAAAGAAGTTTGCAGGGAAAAGCTGTCCCCATGTGACAGCTAATTGACACCATGCCTTTTTCCAGGTTGGGGAGATGTATACAATGGGAGAGCCAATAAAGGGCCAAGGCAAAGGGGGATTTTTGCTGTTGTTGTTGTGAATGGCCAATGATTATTTTAAACTTTGTCTCTGTCACAATTACCTAACTATGTCATTATAGCACCCGCAAACAATATAGAAAGAAACATCCAATGAAACCTCATTGATGAGCATTAAATTTTAAGTTGGATCCAGTTTTCATGCATCACTGCATACCTTTATAATCTCTGTCAACCATTTCAAAAAGTTAAAACCATATACCAGGTAGCGGGCTGAGTTTGACTCATGTGCCACAGTGTCACGCTGGCCCTGGCTACGGGATAATAAATCCCTAAATTCATGCTTATGCTCAGGACCAACGTGGGATGACCTGGGATAATATGATACTGTTCCCAAAGCTACTAAATTTACATAAAAGTTGGGGGGGACATATTTTATTAAACCAACCATTGCTCTGTTTTGGAGTAGAGCCCAAACTCATATACATTTTCAAGATAAAATACTATTTTAATATTTTGCTCCCCGTGAGTTGCTTGGCATTTCCAGAGGACATCCTTGCCATCACTGTCCTTCCATTTGAGGCAACAAAAGAAACATTGGTAGGAAACTCTGAGGAGCTGACATGGTAGGGAGGTAAGAAGGAAACTCACATCAGAGGCCTTCAGACTTCCAATAACTGGTCATCCTTGGATAGCATCCAGTTGACACCCAGAATCTCTCCCAATGGCTTAGTGGTGGCTTTGCACACTCCATGCAAAGAACAGTTGTATGATATGTGATTTCTTAATACAAGTCTCTTCCTATAAATCCTTCCTGAAATTTCAAGTATGCCCACACGCTTGGGGTCCTCTTGTGAACCCAGTGGCACAGAGACTGCTCAGCAATGCACACGCAGCAGATTAAGCCAAGACCTGGTCCCCACTCTCTGGGAGTTGCAGATGTGACTGGGGTGTCAGGACCTGCTCACACGAGATGACCCTGAGACACGTACAGTGGCAACAGTGGCAGCAATAAGTCCATTCATTGCAAGTGGGAGGCTTCCACTGCCTCCCATGCTTCTTATTCTGAATGAGAAAGTTACTTTTTCTTTTAGGTAAATTTTGTCTTTTGCTCAGAGTGCTTTTGAAAGAAGGATGCTGAGGCCCCATCCAAGTTCAGCATGGAAGAGCACTACCTTTGATGCTAGCAGTCTGCCATAGATGGCAGACCAAGGATGGCTGGTATGAGTATTGTGATATTGACGTGCTTATTGTCAATCACCTCTACAGTCCTCCTAGCCAGAAATGAAGATGGTTACATACCCCTGATGGCACTGGTTAAATCTAAGTAAGGAGGATCGTGGTTAGATATAAAGATTACATGGTGGAGCTGAGAGGGTGGGCAGGGCTTTGAAGAAACTATTTTTCGGTCTTCAGAGCTGGGCTCCAGCAGAGCACATTTTGTGCAGAGTTGGAATTTGGCTTGCTGTCAGCCTAGTGCCTTCTATTGTGGCGTTGGCATGGGAAGAGGGAGGCATCTGGGAAATATTGCATCCTTGCCTTTCTCCCCATTCCTTGTAAAAGGAGATGCCTTCTTAATGAGCCCATCCCAGAGAGCCTGGCCTTTGAGATAAACAAATAAGCATCAGCGGGAGATGCTCACAAGGGGCCTGAAAAAAATAAGGCCACGTTGAGTGACAGCTCAAATAAAGGAGATGTAAGAGGGCTAAAGTTAGCCGCTAATGAGCACATCTCCTCTTCCGTGCTTTCTGGCCCAGGACGTGTATTGTTGAGGGCACCAAAAATGTGTGTGCTCTATTCAGACAGGAAGGAGCCTTTCTGGACCCTGTTTCAGTGCTAGCTTTTCTTTTTACATACTGAGGGCAGGGAGCTGCCAATAGGACACTGGCAAGGTGGAGAGAAATCTAAAGCTAATTTCTTATAGTCTCTCTCTCTATATATATATTATACTCATTTGCTAAGTAGGAATAAAAATGCAACTTGATTCTTATCATTTTGAGAGGATTAAAGAGGATCATGCTCAGAAAGCACTCAGCTGGCACCTGGCATACTGTCCACACCACTGAGTGTGGTTATGATTCCTAGTAGTATCATCATCACCGTCATGCATGGAAAGACACTGAGAAGGAAGGAGGGGGTCCAGTCCTAGTTCTGCTATCAGTTGGCTGTGAAGCTTTAGCTAAGTCACCTGTCATACCAACTGCATGTGTCAATTTGCAGCCTCTACTGATTTCATGAACACATCTTGAGGGCCTATCAAGTGGCAGGCTTTCTCAGGCACCAATCATCTAAGGATGCATATGACATACTTTCTGCCTTCAAGATACTCCAAGAGTAACAGGGGAGACAGACAGACGGCGAAGGCATGTGACCACAATGTTTGCTATTACTGTGACTGGATGGGACAGATACCTTGAAGTCCTGGGTAAGGAGCTGGCAAGACTGAAGTTCTCTCCAACTCCAGCCATCTATGGGTCTGTAAGAGAAGCATCTCAGGGACATGCTATGGGATTAAGGGGAGAGCAACTCACCTAGCCGATGAGGCATCTAAAACCCGGGTCCTTCCTTTTAACCAAAGTAGCAAATACCAAGGTGCCCTAAAATAAAAGCATTCAAGAAAAAGTGATGTGTGGGGAGATAACGAGATGATAATTAAGTTCCTACAGTTTGAAAACAGGAGACTTCAAGTTAAGTTCTAGCAGTTAATTTGGTAGCTTTGATTTGGGGTAAATTGTTTAAACTCCTTGCATCTCACCTAATTAGCAAGAAACATTATTATAATGATACCTGCTTGGCATGGTTATCACATGGAGAGAAAGATTGTATCCTAAAGCCTTACAAACTTGACTTATATAAGTCTGAGTTTGCGGCTGTCTCTATTATTGTTCATAATAGCAACAATAAATACTCTGCTGTGTTATTTAAAATTGTTTAGTGGCTAGTAGTAATTGAGTTTAGGTGTCCAGAGAAGTAGGCAAATTTTTATTAGTTTTGATATTTTTTCTAGGATACTAGGCTAAAAGTAAACCTCTTCAATTTTAATACTAAGAATCTTAATTTCTATAGCTAATCTGTAAAAAACAGGAGGAGGGAGGGATGAGGGATTGTTTCTTTCTCCTTAAAGCTAATCAAAAAAATAATTTCATGTAAGAGTTGTGACCTGGTCTCTGATGAATTAAAATTTCATTATTTTGTTGTAATAGGAACCCCTGAAGGTATAATATATTATATATTTCTTCAATAATAGGGTAAACAAGTAAAGGATTATATCTGAGGAAAAGTAAAGGAGACTAAATGGAAGAGCAATACAATAAAGGTGAAAAAGAGAGAAGAAATGAATTGGAACTCTTCCAGGAGGGTGACCTGGAACATATTTCTTCCGCTTTCTATCCTTATTGTATTTCTCAGCCTAAGGTTTGGCCTGGACGATCTCTAAGATCCCTTTCAGGCTTGACAGACCACGATATTTTTACTTGTATAATACTGAAACCATGATCAACAGAGAAAGACAGAAACACACAAAGAGAATGCTTGAATGCCTGACTGATTAAAAGGGAGACATATTCATAAAACACCCTGATTCAAATGAAGTGGAAAATTCTTGTCGATTTAGAGCTGACAATCTCAGGCTTCTAAATCACAAGGAAACTCAGTTTAATTCTGAGAGGGTCTCTTGGGGCTCATCTTCCTCAGCCAAGCAGTGCTAAGCACTAAGTTCCTCTAAGGGGAGAAAGAGCTCAGGGAGGGAGAGGGAGAAAGGAAGAAGAAA